>VDFB02171666.1:0-22007 GCA_007258455.2 Sequoia sempervirens
AAGGTCAAATGCAACTAGCGTTTAAATGATATCAATGATGGCATTTATTGCTTCAAATGACATTTGGTGAAAGAATGGGATATGACACCATTGTTTGCACAAAATTCCTTGCAGATGTCACATATTAGGCAAAACAAGTTCTTTAGGTGGTTTTTTATTGTAAAGGAAAAAAGGCAAGAATTGGGACAGAAGTAGCTTCTAATTATATGTAATGACTGCCCCTGTTTTTTGTTTGTTTTCTGATTTGCTGATTTAGTTTTGTTTGATGATGTTTGCTTGTATTTCAAATGCCATTCATTGTTTCAAGTTTGCATAAACATAGATAACATAAAGTACAGAAAATAAAGAGAACTTGCTTGCATTAAGATGAAAACTCAAAATATATTTCTTTAATATCATAACAGAAATTTAGACTTCTCACACATGAAACCAGACATCAGAAATGTTCATATCAGACCTGGTAAAAGGCTCAAACAGCAACAATGAAACTTCCAATCTTGCAACGAATAATACCCTGGCAATGAACCTCTTGCTATTCCAACGCCAATGACTGCTGTTATCAGACTCCAATGATGGTGAATATTGGCCTATACATCAGTAGGCTTGCAACTGTGATAACACCCACAAGAGGGCGCCACCTGAGGAGGGCGACCTGTTCTAATAAATCAGTCTTTATTCAATAAATTCATGTGAATACATAATCTAGGGCGCCTTGATGAGGAGCTTCTTTTGAGCCAATACCTAGAATGCAAATCATAACCAATATGGAGTTATGATCAAACTACCAACTTCTGTCCTGGAAATGTAATGTTCAGAAAATCACTGTTAACAGCTTCAGACCTTCAAAACCTCCTTGAAAATCAACACCATAACCAGTCCCAACAAAGCCAAGTTCAATCACACCAAACCCAATAAGCAACACCTCAAAAATATTCAAAAATCTTTATCTTTCAATACCAAAATATTGAAAACCTGAATATTTGTTAAGCACCAAAGTGACCCCTAAGTGGAATCACACCCAACTGACTAGGGTGGATCTCTCACCATCGAAACTAGCTCCTGGATGAAGAGGGTTTTCATCCTCATTCCTCAACACCAAACTATAGACCTCTGGAGAAAATCCAGCAGCATCTTGTTATGCAACCAACGTCAACATGTACAAATGAGATTCAAAATGAGATTATAAAGAGTCAATGAGAAATTAGGGTAACTCAAGTTTGAAATTGCTTTTCCCTCCAAAAGCAACCCCCTTCTCCATATGCTTTTTTTAATAATTTGCTTTATACTTTAAAACATAATCAAATATTCCTCAAAGGGGCATCCTTGCTCATAAGGAAACTATTTTGCTTTATTTAGCCTTCTAAAACAACATTATCTCATTAGGCACCAAGGTACTTTTCGATGACCACCTTCCCCTTCACTTAAGTTATAAAGTTATTTTATAAAAATAATTTAAGTGATTGATTAAAAGCAAATATTAAATAATCCAACCTTAGGCTCTCCAACGCCACCAAAGAAATAACACTGCTAAGGACACTATGGGTTTGAGACCAGTTTCTCGAAATTGACTTATTATAATATCAACTGCTAAAAATAGTAAGTGCTCACCAATTATCAAACTGACACAAAACATTAAAGCTCATTGGACAACCCCCACACACTGCCCAAACAGGAGACCCTATGTTGCACTGCCATCTAGATGAATTATTAAATATAACACTTACTAAAAATAGTAAGTGAGTCAAAACCAAACTAGCCCAAAGAAGGACATCGAAAATGGGGACATTACATTATATAGATGTTAGGAGCAATCCTTTGGACCTTTGGACAAGGTAGCTGGTGCACAAGAGTCTTTTAGGTAATTTGGGTCAACACCTTCTTCTACAGTATGTGGCCCAAATACAAGTGGAAGAAACATTAATTCTTTATTTGCACCTTGTGCTACATTAGGATCACATATTGTTTTAGAGAGTATTGGATGGAAGAAGAATGTCCATGAACAAGAAAATAAGGCAATTGCAATTTTTTGCTACTACTCTAGCTTGCCATTCCATGTTGCCATTCCATGTTGTATGGTGGATACTATTGTAGCTATAGGCTTTGGATTCAAAACCCCATCTTATGAGACATTGAGGGTTGGTATGCTCAATGATGCAGTATAGGATGTTGGTAAGGAACATCGACTAGAGTGGGCAAATATTGGTCGCACCATAATGCTGGATGGACAAATAGAAGGAATCAAACCCTCATCAACTTCCTCATCTTTTGTGATGTTGGCACGATTTTTTTGAAATTCATGGATGCATCAAATAGAATCAAATCTATAGCTGTATTGTTTGAGTTGTTTGACAAGGTGGTCATAGATGTAGGACCACGAAATGTGGCTCAATTTATTAGAGACAATGCTAATGCTTATGTTGTTGTTGGGAGAACCCTGATGGACAAATACCCCTCTATGGTTTTTATCCCACATGTAGCACATTGCCTTGATCTAACCCTAGAAGACATTGAAAAACTTGAATGGGTTAAGGAGGTATTGCAAAAGGCTCACATAGTTACCAAATTCATCTCTGACAGAACAAGGGTTTTGTGTATGATGCACTCTTTTGTAGAGGGCAAAGAGCTACTTCGACTAGGGGTGACAAGATTTACAACACTTCCTTGCATTGTAGACTCTTTGCCAATAAAAAATGAATTTGAAACGAATTTTTGTTTCAAATGAGTGGATGAGTTTAGCTTCACAAATCAAACAAGTGGCATAGTAGCGGCTGATTGCATTTATTCTACAAGCTTTTGGCATACAGTTGAACAAGTTTTAGAATTTTTAGAACCTCTAGTAAAAGTTTTGAGATTAGTGGATGGGGAGATTACATTATGTTTACAATGCAGATAGTGGATTGGAGTGCAGACAAACAAGTTCCCAGATATATCAAATGTACCTTAAATCTTGGATCCTATTTGAGAACAAAATGAACTTTAAGTTGAGTGGGTAGACAGATGCGGTTAAGCAGGTTCAGAGACCAACATGATATCTACTTCATTATATGCTTTCAGGCTACAAAATAGAGTAATTTCATGGATCTACAATGGTATAATGATCTGCTAAAGCAAAATTCTAAGATGCTATAGCTGCCACACACAAACTAGTTTACATTCAAATCATAATAGAAGACAAAAATTCCAGACAATCTGTACCAACACCATTGAAATGTGTGTCAAACTACGATCAAACAGAAAAAAATCAAATCTGTGGCTAGTCCATGCAAATGTAAAACAGATTCAGAACAAAGAGATTTGAGTTAGTTTCTTCCCAGTCAGAATTTGAGGAGCTAACATGTTCATAGGAGGCCTGGTTGTCTGGGGATATCTGGCTGTCCACCCCACCTCCTGGCTGTTTCTGGTCCTGCCAGAGCCTGGGGGAGTAGCTGTGTCTCTAAAATGTGTTGAGGATGGGGATGTGTCCCCTTGCTACATCCTTTTGTTCATTATTTGTGGGCTCTTACTATATATCTTAGGAGACATGGAAGTAGATTTTCTTATTGAAACTTGCGCTGCTATTCTTCTAGGTAACTTTTTTCTAAGTGCTCTTGACACCCTTTCAATTGATTTTGTACTTTCGTAGTAATTGTTGGACAAATTGCTGCATCAAAATATTCTGGATGGACTATCTTCTTTGGAAGCCATTGAAAAAGAAAATAATAACAACTTACACATTTGCTATTCAAACTGTAAACATGAAGACTGCTATTTAGAAGATCAGTCTGGAAAAGCCAAGGACTTCTTAAGAATTAAAACCAAAACCATAGGCTCTATTTGTCATGTAGTGTAATCCTTTTAAGAGGAAATTGCTGATGTAGGACATCTCCAGTTCCATATATTAATAGGAACTTCAATATTGAAGGTCTTTATCAATATAAAGAGTAACTTTTTCTAATGGCTTCAGACCCTTATCGACAGCACTTACCAACTGACAAAAACTCTTTTGACCAAGAGGATAATTGGTTTGTATCCCTTCTTGATGATAGGTAAACAGCTCCTGTTGAAATTGAAAGAACCAGGGTAAGAGGTATCTAGCATGTGAAAGTAATTAAGCAGAAAAACACAAAAGCAAAAGCATAGAGACTAAACATTAGATGGTAATCCAGAGGTGTTTAAGAACACCAAACCACAAACATTTTAGCTTATAGCTGAGGAACTTCAAATGTAAGTGCAAGAATGAATTCACAACAAGGCTTGGTCTAAAGTACCAACAACATTATCATCTTCCTTTTTGAAATCACCAATACACAACCTAATAATTCCCCTCATAAAGTGACAAGGTTGATGGGGCATGACTAGACATTCCTAAGATGAAGCAAGGTAGTCCCCTTAGAGCCTCTCCTAACAACCAAGGCTGAGGAGTGTCTGTCAAGAGAGAAGAAATAGGTGATGCACACTTGTCCCTATGACCTTTATTGTGGGTCAAAGGGGTTAGGAGGTCCCCACTACCAAAATGAAGCAGATCCACAACACCCAGAATGAGATTATAAAGGATGGGGTGCCTTAGTGGTTGTAGAAATGGATGTGTTGTCTCATTGCTTCATCTTCCTTAGCATGTGAATCAACACCCAAAGGGTGCTTAGAACCAGTGACTGCTCTGATGATGTGTTCAAGAAATGTAATCAACTGAATAGCTCTAGGGGTCTTCATAAATGTCCTAGCCTTACCCTTGTAAGTGACAACCTCTCTAAGGTAGAGGGCCAAACATCTAAAATCAGGACAGCAAATTAAGGTAGATAAAGAATCACCCGAGCCTCAAGACAAAAAATAATGACTCTCAAATCTTATAGTAGATTGGACACTTGAAACTGATGTGCTCTTTAATCATCATCTCTTGGAGGAATTGGACAATATGTCCTCACTACTCAAAATATAGTGAATATTCTCAACTCATATTTGATGGGAACACATCCTTAGCTGACCAAGTGGGATCCTTAAGCCATATGACAAATGATACCATCAATGTTCTATTATAAATTTATAAATGGCTTGCTTTGGGATGAGACGCTATGAAGGAAAGTCCAAATTATCTAGATTTATTTTTGGTATATGTCTTGTTGGACAGCTCTATTGATCGCTTCCTTTGAGGGAAGGAGACATGAAGGTATGTCAAGAAGCATTTGTAAGGAGCGAATTGATCAATAGAGATGTTGATGGTTGCAGTAGTAAATTGGTCCTAGCATGCTGATTATGTTGACACCTAATAAGACCCTAGGACACAACCAACTTCTTATAACAAAGGGTCAAATATGGGTATCCCTCATAACTGGTGGTTAAATCACTTAAGCGTTTGAGTATGTGAACATAGAAAGTAAGCATATCTTTGAGGTGAAGGGGCTGGGTACTAAACTTATTCTGGGGATGGACCAAGGAACCATATGCTGATTACCTCTTTAGAACACATCCTATGTTGAAGAATGATAAGTTTAACCCTCTCAATAGGTTCTCACTCGCTAGATACCAGAACAGGGCCCAAACCTTTATATAAAGAATTGTGGGTGTAATGACTGCATTCAAGAGGCACATCTTGGATGTGATATCCTGCAATGTATTTGACAGAATTGGCGCACCAAGGCAGAAAGTGAGGCATATCCTCACTGAGATGTGATTGTGAGGTAGGCTTCAGGATGGAAGTTTGTCTAGTAAACTGCACACCTAAGTAGGTGTATGGTGTTGTAATGTCCCTCTTCAAACCTCGATCTTTCGTGGCTGCTGGCCTTTTTCCGAAACCCAAGTCTAGCCTGGAAGGTAAAATTAGGGTTTCTTATTTTAAGGATGTCTTTGCTTGGAGTTGGTAGGTTCAATGGCAGGATTCTTTATGGGTTTTCAGGGAGAGCTTACTTTGGTATGTTCTTTTCGGCATTAAAGATTTTTGGAATTCTACTATTTTTAGTAAATTCTATTTTGGTTTTTCTCTAGCTGGCATGGTTGACTTCCTACTTCATTTGGTCAGTTGACTTGGTCATTATTGGTTTCGAGGCACAATTGGAGATAAGTGATATATTTAATTAAAAGTCACGTTTTAATATTATATTCGAACGTTGACCCTTGGCCTAGTCTATTGACTTTATGTTGTTTTGAAAAGTGGTCTTTTTGAGGGTGGCGCCTTCATTAATGATTATTTTATATTTTATATGTTTCCCAAAGTCAAAACAAGCCAAAGTGGACGCATTTATCAAAGTATTGATTTTAATTAAAAGTCAATATTAAGCTTGAAGGAAATGGACGCCATCTTTGGAAAAGATTAGGGTTTTGTCTTGAAGAGGAGTTTAGGGTTTCGAGAAGTCAACGAGAAAATTATAAAAGGAAGGCTTTGATCATCATTTGGCATCTTTGGTCTACAGTACTGTTATGCTGCCGGTTTGGCTCTGGGTTTGCTTCGAGGAATGAAGGCCTCCTAGCTCGGGCATCGCTTCTTGTTTGTAAGACAACAACTAGTGGTGATTTTAGTCTAGTTTATGAGTTCATTGGAATTTGTGCATTGTAATCTGCATTTGTCTAATTAGGTTCAGATTTTGCATATTAGAGGTTTCTGGTTTTTGCATTTTAGCTTCAGCAGATTTGATGTTTTGGTCATAAATCCAAAAAAGACAAAAAATTCATTATGGGTATTTCATAATTCCTTTCATCTAGTCAAGGCGCCCAAGTGTGCAAACTTGTAGATTTTTTAGAAAAGGATTTGAATTTTAAAAGCAAAATCGCCCCTGTGTTGGGCCGTACCATTCATTGTTTCATTGGGAAACGTGCATTTAATAAAGTCTGCCTTTTAAGTCTGTTCTTTGGGTTAGTTCTGAGCGCCCTCATGCTAGTAGTGTTTTGCATTCAGTATCATGCTATTTGAGTAAGTGGTAAGGAAGTTGCGAGCTTTTCAAGAAATCTATATGCTGCTGGTTATATGATGAAAAATACAGGACTGTCATAACAGTTTGGAATAATCTGCATCTACATTCTTGGACGGGTGTGAAGAGTTCTCAAAGACTTCGCGGTGGCATCATTGGGAATTGCCCAAGTGGAAAAGAGGTTGGATCTATTGGTGTTCTTCATTTTTTAAGCTTTACTTATCAGCAAAGAAATTCTTTAATATTGTTGTAAAACTGTTATATGCTGATTCGCATTGTTAGCAAGATATCCTCTCTCATATTGTAAGCTGGCAGTAGTACTGACATCCATTTAGATTCTTGCTTTATCAGATTGTAATGCTCTTCTTACTTTCAGCATTTGATATTGTATTTAATTCACCTCCGCCCTATGGTAGCTACTTTCCCACTCTGGGTTAGAAAGCACATTCTGGGTGTTGAGTCCCTTTCAGCAAGTCAGTTATTTCATTCAAGCATTGTTATTTGTAATCACTCCGCCATATGGTCGCCCCTCACTCCATTCTGGATTGGGTAGCACATACTTGGTGTCGAGTTACCTTTCACCAATTAGAGTAGAAGATCCTCTGACCATATGCTCGCCATCATCGGTGCCATTCTTGGTTAGAGTTTCTTTTGCACGTTTTGGTTTATCTTCTAACCTTAACGGGTGCATTGATTGTAATTTGTAATTTGATAAAATCGAAAAAAATTGGCTCGGAATATTTCAGTGTCGTGATCTCCACAAACACCTACTAGTTGAGTGGCTGAACTGAGAAAGAGCATCCATGGAGCTGTTCAAGGCCATAACCTCAGTCTTCACTAGGGTTGATCACCAAGTGGTGAAGCTTACAAAAGGTGAGCAAAAACATGAAGTTTTCAGAGATAGAGAGGTTAGGGGGTGATAGAGGGTATTGTAATCTTAACATGAATGTATATGTCACATAAAACCACCATCATCTACATGAGTATGTTGCAGAAGAAAACCTCAAGGTGACCTACCTAAAAAATTACCAAATAGAGATAGTGAGAGAGAGATCACTGCTTAGTTGGTGAGAAAGGGATCGCTACTTAATTGTCCACAATGGTCTCATTAGTTTCATGATTTCACTAATGATCAATAGTCTGGAAGTCTCTCCTGAATCTTGCCTTGTACTAAGATCATTGCTCTCCAATTGCTCAAAGATGTCATTCCCATATTTTGGCATAAAGCTTGGCAAATGTATTGCTGTCATGATAGTCTTCTTGTTATTTAGATTTGAAACTTTGAAAAATCCCCTGAATTATGAATTGAATGTATATCTACAGTAAAGAGGGAAGGTAGTGGGAGGAGAGGGAAGGAAGGAAGGTGAAATATGCTAACCAATTTTTTCGAAGGAATAACACAAAATAACCAGCAATAGATAATTGGATTAGCGTTAGCCTCAAATTAAAATCCGAACTTGAATGGAAGATACTGAACTTGAACAGAAGAAACTGAACTTGAATGGAAGAACTACTCAACGTCAAGAATGTGCACTCAAGATCCCACTGAGGGCGAGGTGCTAACATATGACGGAGTCTAAGAAATTGAAATTATGAACTATTAGGCGGATAACCAGCCATGAGAAAACAATTCCACGCTACCACCAAACAGTGGGGGGAAAAGATTACAAATAAAAGCAATTCATCCGCTGCGGCGGGCATCCACAATGCTGTGGGAATTCACCACTATGAGTGGGTATGAGATATTACAATCAAATTAACCTCACTGGCGGTAAACCATCCAGGGGACTTATGTGAGAAGAAACAGAAAGAAATTGCAGCAAATTAAACTGGAACAGTACTATTGTTTACAGTTTGTACAATGTGGAATAAGCTGCAAATTACATAGGAAATATAGTAATCTTCATACATAAGATTAATAGATGTTTTTCAATGTTATTTTAACTCTCTAACAGCTGCTAATGAATCAGAAATCAGAACTTCAACAATCTGATATAAAAACAGTAAACTGGAAATTTCAATCTGCAACTGTGAGAATCAATGAAATTATCATAACTCACTCAATTCTTCTCCGAATGACGTGAAATGAGTTGCAAATGCACCTTACAAGTCTGGCGCCCAAGTTAGAATCCAGAAACAGCCACCAAAGACTCTAGTTTATTTGGCACGAATCCCAAGACATCACCAAATGGTACGGCCCTTGGAGAAAATCGATTTTTTAATATAAAATCAGCAACTTCAAATTAAATTCTGCTTTTTGGAGGAAGTTGGCGCCTCAAGTCAACAATTTGATTAATCAAATACCCAGAACGAAACAAAAATCACTCCACAAGATATGAACAGAAAACAGCTTCAGCTGTAGCAAAAACCAGGAACTTCAAAACTGTAGAATTCACCAAAATTCTCAACCTTTATTGCTCAATCTGCTAGTCTGATGTGAGAAGCAGCAATGTTCCAACTAGGTGTTGTATTTCAAACACGAAATTGGGAAGGGGCTAGGAGGTAGCATCCTCGAAGCAATAGCAAAATGTCCATAGTCATTTTGACAGCATAACAGTAAGGTAATTGATGGATGAAATGCTGGAGCCAAGACCTTCAATAAATAAGAACTCATCAAGACTCTTCAATCGCCTGAGAAGCAGCTCAAAAGATACAAGAGACTCTTCCACTTCACAAAGACCAGTCAACTTCTCAAGTGGCGTCCCAAAAGGCCTTCAACATTACACTTTATTCAAAACAATAAAAGTGGCGTCCACTTTCAAGATAAGAAATATTTGAATAAAGAATATTTAAACTTTTGATGAGGGCGTACCCTTCATGGCCCCACTTTAAAACAACTTTAAGTTAACTCCTTAGGCCAAGGTGGGGGTCAACAGTGAAATAGAACAAAATGCCATTAATTTAATATTTTTGCCAACTGAAGACCAAGCCAAAATATAACACTGCTCCAACTGCTAAGGATTAAGAATAGACAACTGCAACTGCCACAACTAGCATTTACTAAAAATAGTAAATAATATGAAATGCCACAAAACTCCAAGCCAAGAAACCCTAATTTTCACCTCATTCCAGTCTACGGGTTCCGGAATAGACTGATGAACTGCAATGCTGATCACTGATGAGAAGGGACATTACGAGAAGGAGGAATTTTGAGTGGGCAATATAATGAAATAGCTCTGCTATAGGGAAGGTAAGCAAATCCACACCATATTTGAGCAAGTCAAGACAATTCCAATAATCTTGATTATGGTGCCTCTTTATGAAAATGAAGCTATATTTTAATTTAATATACCTCCTGGATTTTAACTTCCAAATATCCCTTTCAAAAAATCCCAGATGGGGACACACAATTTGTTTTGGAAATAAACAGTGTGAAGTCAAATATCTTTAATAAATTTTGTTTCTGTGTTGGTTTTGTAAACAGAAAAAATGGATGTTCTCATTGGTGAAGACTTGAATGTATTAAGAGTCCAATAATTTAAATTATTGGGAGGAAATAAAAAAAATGTTCAGTTTTAATGAATTGGATTTAAATTTGTCTATACAAATATCATGTTCTGTTAGCACTAGATTGTTAGTTCTCATTGATATTAGTGACCAATAGAGGGTTTCATTTATGAATTTGTAAGTATATTTGTAACAACTTCCTCATATATGAATTTCATTTGTGCTTCATGGAATTCATAATGGAGAGTTGAGTCGCATTTGAATACAATGACAGTAACTTATCTGTTTGCTTTTCCTCTTTTATTCTCATGGAAGTTGTGGCCTTTATTACATTTCACAGTCGATTTTCTTGTTTGTGGATTTTATTATTTTAAGAGTATGGGCATTGTATCTATCACCAAATTGGGTATATCAAAGTCGAGAAAGAATCATATGTGCTACAAGAGATTTTAAAGTATGTAGGAACAATCTTTTGGGAAGTTTAGTTACACCCATGTAGTTTTAATAGGTTTTATGAAAGATAGTTTTAAGTTAAAAGCTCTAAACATGGCATCCTCTTTAGGTAGATTGTTTTTCCAAATCTGGTGATAAGAGTGGACCAGGGCTTCTGCCCTACATCATAAGATTGATTATGTTTGTGTCTATTTTTTCCTCATATTTTCTTAGTTTGTAGTATTTATATTTGGTTGTTTGTATCTGAATACTTGATAGATTAGCTTCAAAAATTTGAAGGCATCTCATTCCTAGGCAAATCAGCTTTTTTTGGGGCCATTGAGGAGATGATGCATTTACAACTATTTGTGGTAATAAGAAATAAGTTTTTTAAGATAAAACTGTGTAGGATTTTTTGCATCATAACCATGTGATTCATTATTAGGATAAATGGATATGTTAGGATTGTGGACTAGAACTCCTCATATGAAAAAATCCAGTATGTAATGCCAAGTTGGATATCTGTTGGACAAATTAAAAAATAAAGTAGCTGGTTCTGGTTACATATGATAGTTGTAACTCGAGTGTTTTGGTGCTTTAGAAACTTTGAGAAAAATTGTTGGAGAAACCCTCAATACAAGGAATGACACGGGGACCTCTAAAGCATCCTTCAATGCTACAGTGGATTATACCCGAAAATTTATAAATTGATACACCTATGCTACAATGAATCATATAAATAAATTGTAAATTGAAATAGCTATGCTACGTGGATTATATAAAAATATTGTAAATTGAAACAGCTATGCTCCAGTGGACTGTATCAAAATATTTTTAATATTTTGTATCCATGCTTCCAAAAGCTCTGTTGTTTGAAGAGCCATTCGGTGCTCGTGCAAAAATGTGACCGATTGCGGATCGCCACTAATCACATCTGAATTCTTTGAGAATAACACTATTAGTTTTTTATTTCACCTTAGAGCAACATCAATGTTAGCTTAAAAGAGAATTTGTTTCCTAGTGTGCAATGGCAATCAACTGAAGTAGCCATAAGGAAGGCACAATTGGTAGCTTTACATGATAGGAATCTAAGTGCATTAAAAATTCCAGCATAGTTTGATTCGTTCTGCAAGTTTGAATATTAATATATGTTGCTATTCATTCTTTATTTTTTTAATTAACAGGAAAAATATTGGGAGGAGCATCCAGGGGAGGCTGTTCCAATGATGAAGCCATCATTTTACTGGGGCCCATGGAGGGTTCAAAGAGAGGATTTTAAAGAGCCTTGAAATAAACGTTCATGTAAATTTTCTCTACTTTTGAGTGCACTTCCAAGTTATTTTAATGTCAAAATTAGGGCAAACAAAAATTAAGTTTTTTTTTTTTTTTTTTAAAGTTGTGAAGCAATAAGTATTTCTAGATGATTCTTTTGTAGTATGTCCTGTTTTCAAAATTATAAATATGAAATCTTGTGCTTCCTAACAAAGAACATCCTGTAAGGTGCAAAGTTGTAGCCTGTTCTTTGAAAATGGCCTTTAAATTCTTTGACTTAAATTTTTTTAATGATTCAGTGTTTGTATTATTCAAGTATATTCTTGTATGATCTAAAATCTACTAGACAAAGGTTTACATTCAAGAAAGAAAATATATATTAGCAACGAAGTTTCCATTTTATGCTCTCTACATTTATTTTGTTGATGTGATTGAAATTGGATAAGCATTCAGAGACTATCCCAAGCGTTGCTCAAGTTTTGTTATTTCACGTGCTGTTGAATAATTTTAGTAAATTTTTGTTATTTCATGTGATGAATAATATTAGTATTAGATTTTTCTTTTCCAGAATTTAATTTAATTTGATTTTATGTTTTTTTATATTATTTGGCTGGGGGAGGAGGGGTAAATGAGGATTAGATGTAGTTTTGTTTTTAGTCAGTATGAGTGGTCATTACTTCAATGATACTTTTCTCATTTACCAACTACGGGGGAAGGGGGCTATCTAACATACAGGTTCCTTCGAACATTTGTTAGAAGGGGAGGATAATCCACCATGGTTAGGTTTTTCACCCTTTAACTACTTTCTTCATGGGAAAAGCTTTGAGAGCATGTTAGTCACTCTTATCAAACAATTCTAACTAATAAATGATTAAAGAACAACTCTATTATGCATAAATGTAATTATTTATGACTTTCATAGTATTTCTTATTATTATTCTTAAATTAAAAAAAATGATTTGTGCTTTAGATTATCTTTAGATGATCTTTGCGATCATGACTTTATTGCTCCCATATGTTGAAAATAATTATGAGCCAAAGAGACCTACTTTGCACAAATCATTTGTTTGTAGGCAGCTGTAATGGTTGCCCTGATTTTTTTTTTATAAAATTGCTGATTTCTTGTTTGCTGTTCGTAAGGTTTTGATGTTGTTTGTTTGCTTTCAAATGCCATTCAAGTTTTTTGCATTCATGATAATGATAACATAAAGCATGGAAGTAAACTAAATGACTGACTTGCAAATAGGAATAACTTCAGAAATACTTTTCATTGAACATTATATCAGAAGCTACAGCTTTAACATACAAAATCAGACCTTTTCAAATGCATAACAGACTCAGAAATGATTGTTTTCAGACCTGGAAATAAGACTTTCACAGCTGATAACTTCTCTAGGTTGGCATATATTAACTCCAGCAAGAAGGCCCACAATACCCCTGCAAACTCGCTACCAACAGCTCCCCTACAACCCTTTAAAGTGCAGATTATGACCTATACATCAGCAGGTCAAAACCAACAATACCACCAAACTGGACGAACCTCCTTAACTGGGCGATTTGGTCTAATAAATCAGTTTTTCATCAGAAAATTCATGTAAATATATAGCATGGGGCGCCTTAATGAGGAGTCTTCAAATATCCGACACCCAAAAAGCATTCACAAGCTGATAGGAGGTTATGAGCAAAATACCAGTTCAGGGCCTATTATGAAAAGCTTAGGAAACTCTGAAAACCACCACAAAATCACCCCAAAATCAAACCAAAATGAAGCCACGCTTCCACAAGCCAAAACCCCAAATCCAAACCTCAAAAAATACTCGAATATCTTCATGATTTTTGACTGAAACTGCGAACAATGAAGCTCTGAAGTGACCCCTGATTGGAATCACACCCCAACTAGCTAGGGTAGGTCTTTCACTACCGAAGCTAGTCCTGATTGAAGACGGTTTTTGTCCTCAACATCAAAATGCAGACCCCTGGAGAAATTCCAGCAACATCCTGTTATGCAACCAAACTCAACATAACCAAATGAGGCTCCAAATGAGATAATATAGGCTCAATGAAGGATTAGGGCAACAACAACATTTGAAATTTAACTTCCCTCCAAAAAGTTTGCCCCTTTTTGCCTTTGTTTCTAATTAAAAATACATTTTTAACCTTGCATAAGCCTCCTTGGGCGTCCCCCTTATCCAGTATATTAAAATACTTTTCACTCTCAAGGATACCCAACACCTCATCCAAGTGTCTCAAATGCTCTTCCCATGATCTACTAAAACCAAGGATGTCATCAAAGAAGTTTAGGTCAAACTTACGTAATTGTTTGCTGAACACCCTATTCATTCATGAATGGAAAGTAGTTGGTGCATTTGGCAAACCGAAAGGCATGACAAGAAACTCAAAATGTCTAAAGTGACATCTAAATGCAATCTTCTCCACATCCTCCTCCCTGACTCTAATTTGATGGTAACTCGATCTTAGGTCTATCTTGGAGAAATAGATTTCTCCATGCAACTCATCAATGCGTGGGATGGGATATCTATTCTTAATTGTCTTCTTGTTAAGTGCTCTGTAATCCACACACATACGCATAGTCCCACCTTTCCTCTTCACCAAGACAATCGAAGAAGAAAATTGGTTTTTGCTTGGTCGAATATATCCCATCTCCAAAAGCTCCTGTATGTTTTTCTCAATCTCATTCTTAAGTCTCTTAAGATGCCTGTATGGAGTAGTAATCACCGGTTTAGTTTCCTCCTCTAACTCTATCACATGCTCAATGCCTCTATCAGGAGGCCTACCCGGAGGAATGCTACCAAAGACCTTACTCCTCTTTGTAATTAGCTCCTGTATATTAGGTGGATAAGACCTTTTAACCTTTTTAGTAATTGTAGGCATAATCACACACTTTGCTGCCCACTCAATTTGATCATGTCTAAAAAGTCTCTCCATTTGTTTGAAAGACACCACACGTGGTCCTCCATTTGACATACCCCTCAAGACCACATTCTTCCCCTCTGATTTGAATTTCAGCTCCATGGTATGAAAATTAAGAGTGGTCTCTCCCAAAGAACGTATGTGTTGATGAATTGTAGCTTAGGTCAGATATAAGCGATGATTGCTATAAAGCATCATCATCGCTTATATAAGATCTAAAGCTCTTCATGTTATATTTCCAGAAATAAGTAAAATGATCGAATTTTATAATGCTTGTATAAAATCGTAATTATTTATTTGATGTTCTGAATTCGCGTTGATTAAATTTCGGGATTCTTACATTACATCCGCCATGCGTAAGGGTATTACATTCTTGTATTAAGCGATGATTGTTTAACCGAATTATCATCGGCTATGAGAGGAACTCGCGCCCTAAGGGACACGTCCTCTCAAGAGACGCATCCCTTGGAGGCGGGTCTCCTAACATATAAAGGATGATCCAAATCTTAATATGCAGACATCGAAATCATTAATGTTCTGCATTCAGTACATTCTGCAATAAAAGGAAGAACTCAGAAATTCGCATTTGTCTTAGAAATTATTAATCAGAATCTCAGACCTTCTTAGTTTATTCTTAGTCTTAGGATCTAGTCCTGATACAGATTTGTTTACATTTACATGGTATCAGAGCCACGTTGTGTGAATCCTAAACAAATCTAATATTAGTTTGCTCTAGAAAATTCGTATTTTTAAAAAAACCGAATTTACTCACATTCTTCATAATGTCAAGTGTGTGTGGCAGAAATTTTGAAGGACATGATGATTTTATTTGAATCGAGCTGTCTATCCTTGGCGTGACTGAGTCATCTTTATTTTTTGAGGTGGCTTCAGAATAGTATTAAAGCCTTCTATAATCTTTTGGTGTATTTGTCACTACAGGCATGTATGTGACTTCAGCTTAAAGGAGCTACGTGAATTTCTTAAGGCTATTCTATGTGACGGCTTCTTTTGGATTTTGTAACGGCTTCTCCAGATTTCTTTGAATGGGACGATTCCTTGTCTATTTGTAGCGGTTAATTCTAGTATTGGTAATGGCTCTAGTCTGACGGTTTTGACATCATAGAATTTGGACGATTTTCCTTCAGTGCAGGCTAGTTTTGAATAAAGATGCTTTGTGGAAATCTCATTGCTCTCGCCTCATCTTCACGTCTCTGTGCTCTACCTTGCATCAACCTCTGAAGCTGAGCGATCTCCTGTGAATGTCGAACGGGATCCTTGTATTGGGTGAGGCTCACTGAGTCTCATTGTGAAATCGAGTTGTTACTAGTAGCAATGCATCACCTCATTGTGAAGTGAAGCCTCATCCTTGCTATGCAGTGACACTCACCTCAGTTTCTAGATACCATCATCTCGATAAATATCGTGATTTGGTCCTGACACATATGGTGCTGGAAATTTATTGCAATCAATTGTAGAAAGGAGTAATTGAAGTTTCCTTCACATGCTTGAAGCCGTCACTTCCATATCAATGCGAAGATTGATGAAAGTGTTCGGTAAATTGTGCCATGTGATCTCCAGAAGCTGAATGAGGTGGTCGAGCTTGTCCAATTTGGTATACTGGATCGTCGATATTTCCTTGAAGACCTACAGCTGGAGCAAAATGACCATGAGATCTCTGCAACCAAGTACGAGATTATTTGGAATCCTATGAAATGTTATCTTGCTTGGAGGATGTCTATTGATATTGTGTCGACATACTATCTGGAGACCTATTTGTAGCTCTTATGTTCTACAGAGAAATTGAAATTCGTGAAAGCCAGAAGGCATATCGAGCATAAGTCCTCTCCTTAGGAAATATGTGAGAAGGAACTGTTGTTTCTACAAGCTGTACTGAGTAGAGTCAGCATTCAAGAGCATATTTAATGCTCATATGAGCGGATCTCAGGAAGCATTCAAGTGCAGCACTTAAGGAGTTTCTGTCTTTTAGCAAGATAAGTATTCTTTTGTGTACACTTAAATTCATTTTCTTTTGAGTTGAAAGTCAGCCTACTGAGTTGTGCAGATTTGACACTGGTTATATGTGTTTCACTGGGATAAGTTAATTGAATCTTATTTTGTGTTGTTTGGTCATCGAGTTTATGCAGTTTAGATGATGATCCGACACAATGTTCCAGTCCCGTGAAGATTTCAACTCCAAAGCTGTGTGATCAGTTGCAATCGAAGTCGAGTCTGCACTGAGAGCAGCAGTGATCGACGCCACTGTAAAGGGTGGAGAGAGCAGATATTGTGATCGTTGATATCGATCCCTCAGTTTCTGCGTACAGAATTCTGACTTCTTTAAGATAAGTATTGCATGGTTAATGTTCATGAATTGATGTATAGTTATTAATTCATGCTATAACATTGAGAGAGTAAATCATGCATGCTTCTAGCAATGGTAGTTCTCTTTGAAATAGTTGAGTTATATGAACCATTAGTAATATCTTCTTAATGTGCATTAGGATGGACCAAGAGATTGCTTTCAAGAGAAAAGCGTGAAGTCACAACTTATAGCCATAGGACTGAGTACTTGATGGCTAGAGGGAGTTCACTTCCAAAAGTCTTCTTTGCAATCTCTGAAGCAGGGATCAAGAGGGAGTTTTGTAACTCACTGAGAAGAAGTGAAGATTACTGTATTGCAAAGCTAGGTGCTAAATCCTTAGAAGATCCCTTCAGCTGCTGAGATCAGAACTGCTCAAGACTGTCATATGGATTTGTCATTGGTAGCTCCGCAAACCTATTCAAAATAGTGAGATTTGGAATGAGGTCAACGAGGACTATCCTGAACTCTCTATAGTACCAAAGGTGTGCGCTGGAAAACATTTATCTAAGTCAAAGTGTTGCAGGCAATCATGGACGAAGAGGTCAGAAGGTTGATGCAAGTGCTTGAAGATTCAGAGGGAGCTTGCTATGCTTGAAGAAGATGGTAATCTTGTTGCAGCAGCTAAAAGTTGGAAGATCCATCAAATGGATGTGAAAAATGCCTTCTTGAATGGAACCATTGAAGAAGAAGTCTACTTGGAACAGCCTGAAGGTTTTGTGATACATAAACCTGACTCACATGTATGCAGACTGAAGAAAGCCCTCTATGGACTTAAACAGGCTCCCAGGGTCTGGTATGAAAGAATTGACAGCTATCTCTTGGGATTAGGATTTTCCAGAAATGATGCTGACTCCAATCTCTACTTCAAGGTAATCAAAGGTGATATGCTTATAATTATTTTACATGTTGATGATCTGCTAATAACAGGAGAAGATCACCTCATTGCTCAAGGGAAGCGGGATCTAATTCCTGAATTTGACATGAAAGACTTGGGCATTCTACACTACTTCCTAGGTTTAGAAGCATGGCAGAAATCAGAGGGCATCATTCTAAACCAAGGGAAGTATACTATTGATATTCTGAAGAGGTTTGGAATGTTGGACTGTAGACCAATGTCTATACCTATGGAAACCAACCTTCACAAATTAAAAGAAGCAGCAGCAGATTCCAAGTGTGCAGATCCAACCCTTTACAGACAGATGATTGGATCCTTGATGTATCTGGTCAACACCAGACCTGATATCTGCTATGCAGTGAATGTTCTCAGCCAGTTCATGTGTGACCAAAGGAAATTCACTTAATGGTACAATGAAACATATTTTGAGATATCTTCAAGGCACTATTGGATATGGTCTTCTTTAAAGAATGATCAACTAGATCTACATGGGTATTCTGATTGAATTAACAGGTATATTGTCGGAAGAAAAGCACATCAGGATGTTGCTTCAGTTTAGGATCAACTATGATCTCCTGGATTTGCAGAAAATAATCTTCAGTTGCATAGAGCTCAACAAAAGCTGAATACATTACAGCCTCAATGGGAGCAAGAGAAGCAGTTTGGCTTCGTAAATTGCTTGTGGGACTCTTTGGTGAGCCCTTGAATCCTACAATTATTCATTTTGATAATCAAAGTTGCATCAAACTCTCTGTAAATCTGTCTTTCATGATAGATCTAAGCACATTGAGATCCCCTATCATTATGTATGAGATATGGTGGAAAGGAAAGTGGTCGGTTGGAGTATATTAGTACAAATGATCAAACTACAAACATTCTCACCAAGCCTCTCTCTCGAATCAAGGTAGAGCACTTCAGGAAGAAACTTGGTATGGTTGAATTGTAATTTGTTATTTATGTTTGAAATTCAAATTGTTTATCAAATTATACTAAAATATAAAGATGTTTAAATGTGTAAACTCTTTTTGTCATATTATTAATGACTCCATGACTTTATGTGCCTACTCCCCTGTGTACATTATTGAAAGGTGACGATCTTTCTAATAATGAACACTTGTATTTGACATTGTAAAGTGACGAGTCTACAATGAAAACTATCATGATAGATGTCATGTGACTTGATATCTCTAGATATGTCATGGTAGTATCTCTTGGACACTTTGGTTGATATCATGGGACGTGATATCATTTTGTAGATCATTGTGATCCTCAAGAGATAATCATGGTGGATATTTATATCCATGGATATGCCATGAATTATGAAAGACATCATGTGACTTGATGTCAGTGCACATACCATAATGAAGATGTGTTATGAAGAATGTCATGTGACTTGACAAACTTTGAGAAAACATATCATATCTTCGATATCACGTGTAAAGGTGATATCTCCACTTATTTGATTTGAAATATCTTCCCTAGCTAAGAGGGAGTGTTGATGAATTGTAGCTTAGGTCAGATATAAGCGATGATTGCTATAAAGCATCATCATCGCTTATATAAGATCTGAAGTTCTTCATGTTTCCAGAAATAAGTAATATGATCGAATTTTATAATGCTTGCATAAAATCGTAATTATTCCATTTGATGTTAAATGCGTTGATTGTTCCGGGATTCTTACGTACATCCGCCATCGTAAGGGTATTACATTCTTGTATTAGCGATGGTTGTTTAAGCCGAATTATCATCGGTACGTGAGGAGGAACGCACCAGCCCTAGGGACCGTCCTTGGCGGACGTCTCCACGGAACCGTCCTCTCAGAAAGGCACTCCCTTAGGCGGGTTTTCCCTAACTTTGCTACAAAGATAATCAAATCTTAATATGCGGAACTTATCGAAATCATTATTATTGCATTCGATTACATTACGCAATAAAGGGAAGAACTCAAAAATTAGCATTTGTCTTAGAAATTATTAATCGAGAATCTCCGGACCTTCTTAGTTTATTCTTAGTCTTGGGATCTGAAGTCGATATAGATTTGTTTACATTTTACACACTGCATCCCCATACTTGCATAAGTGTCTCCGATACTAACCACATAGAAATCCTCCTTAACTTCATAGTTACCAAACTGTATACTCAACTGAGGGACCATCTTAGTACAATTGATAGTGAACCCATCTGCTACCATTACCCAAAAACCACTCACTTCTTGTGTTTGAAGGCCTCTACGAACAACCAAGCTCTCATCAATGAAATTATGAGTAGCTCCTGTATCAATCAATGCCACCATTCACTACCCCTTAAGTACTCCTCTAATACGAAAAGACTCGTTCTTCTGAAAGCTATGGAGTTGTGCTAGCTTCCCATCTTTGTCCTCCTCCTTTTCCCCCTCTTCTAGTGCCTTTTCATCCTCACTTTCTTCAAAATCAGATTGCTGGTCTAATTTTTGTAATGCACTTTCTTCACTAGATTGGTACTCTATTAAGAGTGCTTTCCGCTTAGCTGAACATTTATGTCCTTTGGTTGCAGGCTCCTTGCATGTGAAACATAATCCCTTCCTCCTAAGTTCATTTAAGGTCTCATTGTCAATCTTAGTGTATTGTTTCTTAGGTTGTTTGTGCTCCCTTGTAATATGTTTTTTGCCCTTGTCTTTCTTGGACAACAACCGTTTAGTCTGGAATTTGTTCTTGAAAGTGGATGACTTCATGTCCCTTGCTTTCTTGATAGCTTCTTGAAGAGTAGGTGGGTTGAAATCCTTAATCCAACCCCTAAGAGGATCAAATAGACCATCAATAAAGAGTACTATTAGCTTTCTCTCTAATAAGTCAGTCACTAACACCGATAATTTCTAAAAATCTGCAACATAAGCATCAACTGTTCCCCATTGTTTTAGCTGTTATAGTTCCTTGAACTGTAGTTTTGGATCCAAACCTCTTTATTAATCTTTCTGTAAACTCAGCATATGAGGTTAACTGAGCACGTCCTAAGGTAGCCATCCCATTGTACCACCACTCATGTGCAATACCATCTAGATGAATAAAGGCATATTGTATGGATTCCAACTACGACATGGGGTTAAGTGTGAAGCAAGTGTCTAACTTTTGGACCCAAGTTTTTGTTGCCATCTTTCTTGAACCATCAAAATATGGAAGATTAAGCTTCCCAACCTTCCTACATAGATCATTATTTTGATCCCTTTTACCCTTGGTGGGTGTATGCTTCATCCTAAGATCCATGTACTCCCTACGTGATATATACTATTGAAACCCAGGCCCTGCATCTAACCAATCTTATCTAAATTGTTCTTGTTGTTCAACCAAAGTAAGCTTCGGATTAGGTGGAGCCTCAACTCTGGGAGGAAAAATGGGCATTTGGGGCCTTGCCATTGCTCCCTCATTCTGCTGATTAACCGCTCTTTGCTGCTCTACTTCATTACCTTGTCCCAAACGATCGATTCTCTGTATCAACTGGTCAAGTTGTTGGGCTGTTCTCCCTTGCCCTCTAACCAAAGCATCTAGGAGTAACATCATCCTATCAGGTGGAGTCTCTTGTCTTTCAGCTTTTTCTCCCCTATCACCCATATTTTTTGAACTGGATGACTCAACTGAATAAGGTTCTGATTGCTGTTCCTCTTCAGATGAAGCCCAATGTTCCCAACAACCTTCTTCCTTCTTCTTAACTCTTTCCTGATATCTCCTTTCTCTATCACTAATGCTCATAGAATAAGTTTACCCACTGGTTGGCAGGATGAAATGTGCTTTGATGCCATTGTGTTATTACCCCAAAA
>VDFB02171667.1:0-32923 GCA_007258455.2 Sequoia sempervirens
GCGGAGACTTATCATACTATTCGTTGAGGGTTTGGCAGAACCCATGAGAGGCTGGGTCAAGGCGTTTGATCCTACTACACTTCAGGAGGCGATGCGGAAGGCAAGGAGTATGGAGCTTGCTGCTCCGAAGAAACAATTTTAGCCTAAAGCAAACAACTTACCTGTCGAGGAGAGTCAGACACCAGTTGCAGAACCAAAAAGGAAACTAGTTGCGAGAATTGATGATGCAACTCGGGAGGAATGCAGGAAGAAACAACTCTGTTATTGGTGCAAAGCACCCTACAGCAAGGAGCATGATTGTCCTTTGAGACCGAAGGGCAGAGCCAACCGCGCCATGTGGGTTTACTATGATGATGACGAGCCTGATGATTCAGACCAGCAGGTTGTTTCAGAACATGCAGAGGCCGGGAATGCCTCTACGGAGTTTGGGCCCGATGCCAACTTATCCCCGTTGGTATTATCTACTAGTGTACGGGATGACTCATTCAGGTTTAGGGGATCAGTAGAGGGACAGCGATGTATTGCTATGCTCGACACTGGAGCAACACACAATTTCATTGATGAGAGCTTCGTCAGCAGGTGTAGGCTCCAGACAGAGGATTTCGCTGGATTCAGAGTTCGGGTGGCAGATGGATATACACTCACTTGCACTCGACGGATTTGTAATCTCACTCTCATGCTGAATGATTATGAGTTGCAGGCAGATTTTTATGTTGTCAACTTAGGAGGGATGGATTTAGTGTTGGGTATGAGATGGTTGCAGGACATTAGTGTGTTCACCCTCAACTTACCTAAAATGGAGATGAGATTTGAGGTACAGGGCAAGAAATATGTGTTGAGGGGTATTACAGATGGCAGCCTTCGTTCTATCTCTCTCGTTAGTGAGAAGAGCGAGAAGGTAGAGGAGGATTTTGTGCAGACCAAGCATGGTTATGCTCAGTACCCCGGGGGTTCTGAGGCAGTCGTTTGGGATCAGCCTAGTGGTTTGGTTCCTTTTGTGACCAATCCATTGTTTGAGACAGATGTTATATCTACGTTCGACAACCCGCTCTTTGAGTTTGATATGGGTAACTCACCTGATCCTAGTCTTGAGCAGAGTGATGATAGCGTTTGGGATCCTACTAGTGCACTAGGGTTTCAGACTCAGCTCACGGAGGAGTATCACAGTGTGTATATGGTGCAGAGTGCATATGGCTTCATGATTGATCCGCATGTACACAGTTTGTTTCAGTTGCACAGTTCTAGCATGCACGTACTTGATATGCTGGATGATAGTATATCTCGTGCAGTTTTAGGGGGTAAGTGTTGCTTGTCGTTTGACTTACCTCCTTCTGAGAGTCTTGATCCTATGTCGGACCGCACTGAGGTTAATAGGGGATGGTATTTTATTCTTGCTGATCAGTTGTGGGAGTTACAGGAGCCAATTGTGGCCAGCAGGAACATTGTCCGGTACTATCCTTGGGATCCAGGTGGTGCAGTGCAGCTGTATTTGCAGAGATTGCTTGAGGACAAGCAATTTCAGGGAGGGCGGACTGTCATGTCCCAAGTGAAATTTAATTTGTCGAGGAGGAGCCTATTATTTTTATCCTCGTAGGCCGACAGGTGTGCAGAGGATCATCTGAGGCGCTTACTCTGTTTGGTAGCTCCAGCTTTGCAGCTTGTGTCGTTGGGCCTTCGCAGAAGTCTTCCAGAGAGCTTTTTCGTGGACTTTCTATTTTTAGAAAGTTAGGTCAGGCGGAAGCTGCTATTTCGGGCAGGGCACCTGGTTCAACCATTCAGCTCAGAGTCGACCCAGTTCAGCAGTTTGTTGATCAAACGGAGAAATAAGGAGTATTTAATGATTTATTAAATATTTAATATTTTGACTTTATAATAAAGTCACTTTATTGAAATATTTAAATATTTAATTAATTTGGCAAATTATAAAGTATTTCTTATACTTTATAATATTGAGTTAATATTTGATAAGTGAATAAATTATAATTCACTTAAAAGGACGCCAATTAATTATTGATTATTTCTCCTAAGTTCTAAAGTGAGAATTAAATCATTTAATTTAAATGATTATTTTAAAGGAGTTGGGTCGAACTTTTCAAAGGGGATATATATTCTCAGCAAGGACAAATCGAACCATCATGAAATGTTATTCTAATTTGTCTTTCGTGCTCTGAGCATTGGAGTTTGCAAACCTTAGGGTTTCTGGCAGACGAACGTTTCTGGAGAACGAAAACTCTTCAGAGATCAGGCAGACTGAGGCTGTGAAATACCAGTTGAAGCTTGCACTTGGTGATTTCATCCAGAGATCACAGTTTGGGATTATTGAGTTATTTATTCAGAGATTGGCAGAGAAAATCATCAGACAGTCAAGGCGACTTAAGCAAAGATCTTTATTCAGTGTTTTTGGCACAAATTCCAAGGGCCGTACTGCATTTAATGCTGCTGCTGTACAGGCCGTACCAGCAAGGGCCGTACATTTTCATCCCCAGAGGAACGCCTCTCTTTCTCAGCTTCTGGTGTTTGGTTACTGGGCGCCTTGGTCTACTGAGGTTGTGCGTTGGTTTTAGAGCTCAGAGGATTCATCATTTATTCTGGCCGTACTTCTTTCTATCAGCTGCAGCCGCCATTTAAAACCAGGTTTTTCTTATTTAATAATTTGTATTTCCTTCATACTCCGCATCTGGCTATTGTAAATCTCCTGGAAGTGAAATATAATGAAACGCCTACCATTATTGATCAAAATCTAGGCTTATATTGAGTTCTTGAATTTATTTAGAATTTATTTGCATTTATGAGCAAAATCGCATTTTACCTTAATTGCCTGAAAACACAAAAAAATACAAAAATCACAAAACTTGCAAAACCCTCAAAAATATCGCTTAGGGTTTCAGTTTGAGAACCACCAGGTTCCGACATAATTTTTCAAATATTTCAATAGTGAAGTTCGCTTCTTTTGGAAATGTATTTTAAAGTGTTTAAATATTTCAAGAGGCTTCCTTTTCGAATTTTAAACTTCTTCAAAATATATATTGCGATTTCATCCTTTAAAGAATAATGCTTATTCTTTTAAACATTGAAATTATTTTCCTTCATTTTAATTTTTAATTATATATAGTTGTATATTTTATATTCATATGTATTTTATTAAATATTAATATATCTTTATATATAAACGTATTTATATATAAGAATATATTAATTTTAATATTATCACATATAATTTATAAAATATATAAATATATAATTATTTGCACATTCCTTATGTATTTATGTACATATTAATAATCACCTTATTAATATATATATTTATACATAAATATATATATGTAAATCCCCTAGACAAAAATGTAATTCCCTTATTTATTTTATTATAAAATATTATTATAGTCTTTAAATATATTAACACATAAATATTTAAATACCCGAGTATTTTAAATATATATATATTTAATATAACTATAATAATTTTATATATAATCATTAATATTTAATTACTTAAATATATATTTAACAAATATATAAATATATCGTGAGCCAGTCAGCAACCCGATATTTATATATATATATATATTTACGTAAAGTCACCAGGGAATAATAATATAATATTATTATTAGCTTCATTATTCACAGGCAATAGGTAACGTGGGTATGTATATATATGTATTTCACTGTATGCAGTGTACACATAAATGTATGTATATCATGTCGTTACTTACATATGGGCATATCCATCTGCCGAGCATATGTATGTATTGACATGTATATACTTATGGATACGTGTACATTACATACATGTTTATACATACTCACTTCACCTATTAACATATATCCATTCACGTTTTCCACATTAAGGTCAAAGCACAGTAAGTCAGACAAATGAGTAATCATCATTTTTCAAAGCATAAAGAAGTAAACATAACTCCTAAAGCCTAAGGTTGACTTATCTAGACCAACATAACTGACTTGGTTTCTCCGAACCTATACCGACGTGTGTGTATGCTCATTTGGTACTCGTTACTGCTTACCCGACCAAGTTCCTCCCCGAGTGATATCTCTCCTCTGCCTGGAGGATTGATCCTCTTTCCTGCACATCATGACACGACAACGGGAGTCATATGCTCAAAATGAAGTAGAATACATAAAACATTTCCAAAAGTTAGATTCTTCACAAATCAATAAGCTTCTATTCTCCTTTATGCAGTATTTCACCAAGAATAATATCAAACGAAACAACATTCATATTGAAAACAAGGTACAAGCATCATTAATTCACCTCCAGAATTCACATTTACTCTATCTAGTAATGGTAAATTGTAACGTCACAGTTTGGGATGTAACAGTTCTTCATTCTAGGCGTCCATTTTCCAAGATCTGGACACACCATTCAAGGGCCGTACAGATCCATTATTTCTGTTGCTGAGCCGTACTTGCTGCTGCAGGGCCGTACTTTCAAGTACAAGGCCGTACTTTTTACAGTGGGCAAAGCGCCTCTCTTTTGGGCATTCTGACTTCACCAATAGGGGCACATATTCTTCTTGATTCATTTGCAAACATCAGACGGAGGGAGAAGTGGATTTCTATGATGGCCGTACCATTTCATGGGCATCTCAGGTTGCTGCAATAATCAGGTTTTTTCACATAAATGTTGTTGCTTTTAATTTGCATGTTATCCGATCTCGGATGTAATAAGCCTAGAAGATCAATAAACAATCTGGCATCAAAATTTGAAGTGAATTCCATCATTTCTAGCTTCGTAATATTTTATTTAATTTTTACAAGCAATTTGTTCAGAATCGCATTTCATCTATTTATGCTAAAAAAAAAACGCTCAAAAACAAAAAAAATAAAGCAGTTTCAGAAACAGTGAGAACAGGGGTTTCTACAAAGATTTTAGAGATTTGTGAGTTTTGCATTTGCTGATTAGGGTTTTGCTGAAATAGATTTTTATTCATATCTCATTGTATGATTTTTGTATTGTTCTGGGTATTGGATTGTTGAGTTTTGCAGCCTTGGGCGCCCCTCTATGCTAAGTTGCAGATTTTTGAGAGGTGTCTTGGATTTTATCTTGTTGGTAGAACATTTCTCGAGGCCGTACCATTCTGTTTTGCTTGGAAAATGTTTAGAAAATAAAATTACAAGTTGTTAGAGTCATTTCTTGATTAGAA
The DNA here is from genome assembly GCA_007258455.2 of Sequoia sempervirens. Lineage (NCBI taxonomy): Eukaryota > Viridiplantae > Streptophyta > Pinopsida > Cupressales > Cupressaceae > Sequoia > Sequoia sempervirens. The sequence continues at coordinate 5,163 of VDFB02171667.1, forward strand.
TCTGGTCGCCATCTTCATAGTGTTCATTTGCATCAGATTTCATGTCATTTGGACAAGTCTAGGGTGAGTTATGAGCATTTTAGTGAGTTACGGAGTTGTTGGTTATGCATTTTCAGTCTATGTTCAGTCATATCAGCTTGCATAAAGTTTGTCATTTGAGTTGGGTTTGGGTTGAAAGTCATTGTGATCATTGAAGAGACATTCTACATTGTTGCAGCATTGATTCTTCTAACTTATTGATCTTGGCAGGCATTTCTATATCATTGTGAAGCTGAACAGTAGTATTGACAGCTTTCTTATTTACTTGCTAAGCTTTGTAATTTCCCACTCATAGTGGAAGAGACTGGCCACTGTTCAGTCCCATTGTATTGCATTAGACCCTCAACACCATATGTTAGCGCCTCATCCATTTTGGGTTTGAGTGCACATTCTTGGTGTTTGAGTTACTTTCAACATTGCATGATTTACAATCTTCGCCAAATGGTAGCGCCTTACCCACCTCGGGTTTGGAGTGCACATACTTGGTGTTGAGTTTTCCTTTCAGCATTGCATCATCTCTTTTAGTTCCTCCGCCATATGGTAGCTCCTTGCCCACCTTGGGTTTGGAAGCACATTCTTGGCGTTGAGTTCTTTCAACATTTTTTACTTCCAGTACTGCATGCACAAGATCCTCTGACCATATGCTCGCCTCTCCTAGGCACATTCTTGGTTAGAGTTATTTTCCGCATCGTTTTGGTTTTGGAGCTAACCTTAACGGGTGCGTGTTGCATTGTATTTGTTATTGAAAAATTGGAAAAAAAAATTGGTCCGGTTCTTTACAACATAGCCTTTGTTTGTAGGCAATTGTTATCACTTGAGATTTCTTTGCCAATGATAAGTTCACAAGGTGCAACAAAGTAGGAGAATGGCAGTGGAAAATCTTTTTAAGCTGGTGGTTAGAGACTTTGGTTCTTTGCAAAGGATCTCTAGAACCATCAATTGGCAAACAAGCCATTAAGCAACCACCCAATGTAGTGCACAAGCACCCAACAAAACCTTAGGAAGAGAAAATAGCTAGCAAAAAACAAGAACAAAGTATCCACTACGAAGAATGATACACATCTTTGAACAACATGTAGAAAAATACACAAGGACCAAAGCTCGTTATTCACCTTCAAGCCCAACCAATTCACAAATAAATTTATAATTTGGAAGGAGCTGTTTGTAGTCTAATAAATTGACAAGACCCTCCCAATCCTTAAAATTAATACTTTTAAATGAAGAGAATGGGGATATGACTACCCTATTGTTAGCCAATAAATCAGCTACCTTGTATTGTTCCCCACAACAATGGTTAAAAGAGACTTTGGAAATTCCCTTGCACATAGCTAAGGCCTCTTCCAACAAGGAATTCAGCTTCCAATTCAAGCACTTAGCTTTCTTGAGGCCATTGATGACATTCATAAAATCTCCTTCGATTCCAAGATTACAAGCATCTTCAACTACCACTATATGTAGACCAATGATAACAGTTTTCCATTTTGCCTTGTTGCTGGCTTTGTGACCCAACATGAGGGAACCACCCTTTATGGACTTTGACAAGTCCCAAAGAATATATCTTGCCCTATCAGGACCCGATTTCCTCTCGCCTCACCATCAAAGTTCAATTTACAACCTACTTTTCTATTCACTACTAACTAGTGCTCCTCGGGGGCACGTCCTGTACCCTGGTACCCCGTCTCCGTACCCGAAACCTTTCAGGGACTCGGAGATGCCTTGAAAACGTTCCCCCCATCCTCGATCGTTACCAAAAAATGGGGGACATCCTGGAAACTTAATGAAAAAGGTAGGGGACAACTATGGGATGCCTAGGTTTCTCCTAACCATCTTGGGGATGGCTAGCCCTCCTCTAGAGTCGAAGCAAATTTAAGTTACTTTAAAAAAAAAAACATTTTTTAAACAAAAAAAGGGATGGATGGGCCCACCCACTTCCCCCGCCCCACCCTTCCCCGCCTCCCCGCGCCTCATCCCTTTAATAAACACAGCCTAAACCTATTTCACTTATCAAAATAACCAAAAAGAAAAAAAAAACATTCTCATTTTTACATTTACAAACTTGAGGTAAAGAGCAGCAAGAGAAGAGCAACAAGTGGAAGAGGAGAGAACATCAGTTGAAAGAGGAGACTAGGGCATCAAATCTTCTCCATTAGAGGTAAGTTCTTCATTTTACATTTGTTTTGCACTTTTCCAAATTTTTTCAGTTATTTAACCACATAGGTAGGGCATTGTGAGTTTATTTTTTCTTTTATTTGATCTTGCAGTTCTCTTTTCAATTCTTAACCAAAAAAACCATGAGTCGTAGTGAGAGTACTAGTAATTATAGTGAGGAGGTTGAGGTTGAAATACATGAAAGTCAAAGAAGTAGACCTATGAAATATACCCCTTAAATCTTTCTCAATATTTTCACAACACAAACCAGCACTACGCCAATGGTTAGCGTTAGCTTCCAAAAGATAATCAAACTGAATGTAACTTTCGCCAAGAATGTTCACCAAGATCCTTTGAGAGGCGAGGTGATAGCATATGGGAAGGGGTCGTTAGCAATCAAATTGAAAGAAGAACAATGCTGAAATGAAGCAGGCGGGGAACCGACCATATAGAATCCACACAACCACTTGTTCAGTGGGGGGGAAATAAATTACAACAATGAATAATTCGTTTGCTTCATAGCAGGCTTCCACTTAGCAGTGGGAATTTGCCACTAAATTAGTGGGTGAGATATGAGAGATTTAATTATTCTTTTCTCCACACTAGTGGTAAACCATCTAGGGGTTACAATGTGTGAAATTAAACACAAGTAAATGCAGCAATTAAAATGACTGGAATAGTACTACTGTTTACTGTCTTACAATATCAAATATCTGCAAATTACAAGTGCTATTACAATATTATCAAAGCCAAATGAAGGAAGATGGTCTCTCACACTTATAACCTTCTCAATTACTGAAATTCAAACGAAAATCTGAACTAATATCAATCTGATATATGCAACCAGCAAACTGTAATCTCAGAAACAGCAATAAAACTCACTTCAAAATGCATATTTCTACCTTACTACAATTCCAAAACTCACCAAAACTCAAAACAACACTCCCAAAGGCTGGGCGACCAGCAAATATGAGTTTGACAATGCCAAACAGCCACCACAAGACAAGTTCAAATCCCAATGCAAGGTGCTGGTGAATGGTACGGCCTTCTTAGGAAATTCCATGCTTCAAAATAAAATCCAATTTTCAGCAAGAAGGGTCGCCAATGACATAGAAATTGCTTGCATCAATACCCATAATGAAATTAAAATATCATAAAGAGTTGCAATAAAAAACGTCCTTCAGCCATGACTGAACTAGGAAGATCAAAATTGAAAATAACATCAAAATTCTCCAATAATGAAGCTCAATATACACTTCTAAATGAAGTACACTTCCAAATGACCATCTAGGGACCATAGTTTCAGGCCCGAAGAATGGTGAAAATACTAAGCTCCCCCTTAGTTGGGTTCTGAAATCAATTCAGCAACATAACTTTACAATATTTTCCAAAGATGATCAGCTCCAAGCAATGCCTTCTTTTATAGCCTCCAAAGAGCAAACCAAGCAATCTGTAACTCCTTTCAAGAAACTCTTCAATTACCTCCAAGAGACGCCACCTCTCATGTTGCACTTTATTTGAATTATTTAAACATTAACCATCTCCCTCTAGGCGTCCATTTACAAGTTGCGCAATAAAACATTTAATATAAATATTAAATGCTTAAATCAACCCCTTTATGTCCCCTTTTTAAAAACGACTTGAAGTCATCAAGCCTAGGTGTGGAGTACAACTTTAGAACATAAAAATTGTCTAAGTATAGAACTCAACCCAAAGAGGTAGCCAAGAGCAATGCCCAAGCTGTAACTGACAAACTGCTAAAATTAGTAAACCGACATTTGCCAAGCTAAACCAAGCTGATGATGATGCCTCTGCCATAAATGGACTTACTAAAAATAGCGAATGCCAAAAATAGTAAGTTAACTTCAAATCCATCAGAAAGCCAAACTGATCAACCACACTAAACTGCAAATGATTGAGCTGCTACTAGAATGATACTGCTAAAAGATAGACTTACCAAAAATAGCAAACTGCTATAAATAGTAAGTTTGCAAAACCCCCTTTGAACATCAACTGAGCAGTATCATGACTTACTATAAATAGTAAGTGTTTCCAAATATCAACTGAGCACAAACTGGGCAACCATCATGACTTACTATAAATAGTAAGTGCTCAGAAAGGTTGTCAGATTTAGATGCATGTCACACCACTTCGGAGGTCACTGAAAACCCAGAAACCTTTCCTGCATGCAAGGTATCAGTCAAAATTGCATGTCATTATCTTAACATGCATGTTACCTCATCCTAAAGCTCTCCAAAATCCCAAAAAACTCCACCAGACATGTGTCAGAAACTCCTACATGCAAACCTTCAAAATTGCATCTGAAAGCGGAAACCCTAATTTTACCATGGACGAGCCTATGAGCTTCCGGAAGTAGGCTATCAGTCATGGAAGAGCATATGGCTAAAATGGGGACATTACAACCTAGAAGTAGAACTCAGAAGTATGGCAACCACTAGGGCTTCTTCAGGGAGTGGGAGTGTAGCAAGGCCAACAACTTCAAACCCAATGTCCTTCCAAAGTCCTAGAGACCTATGCAAAAGATCTATTTAACCCCAAGAAACCTTTGTCACAATTTGCAACACTGGTTGATAAGGATAAGAAAAAAATTCTGGGGGGAGTAGAGAATGGCTTTGCCATTTGTGCAAAAAACAATATCGAGGCAGCTATACAAGAGTCTATTGTCATCTTTTGTGGATAGGTGGTAAAGGGGTGAAAAGTTGTAAAAAATAACTCCAATTGAGGAGAATGAGGCAAATGGATTGCATATGGAGGGGGACGCATGAAAGCAAGAAACTCCATTGGAGAGTTTGCAGCCTAGTGTGTCATTGCCTACAAGGTCCGTGGATGTTGGATTTCATGGGGGAGAGGGTTCTACTTTTATTAAAGGAAAGAAGAAATCTACTGTTGCCGATATGTTTAACACAATTACAAGATTTGGTTGATTCCTCTATTGCTAAGTGTTTTTATGCTCATGCCATACCTTTTCATGTGGCACGCTCACCATATTTCAAACAAATGTTCAAAGATGTGATAGTTGCTAATCCTTCATTCATTCCACGTGGAGAACACAAGCTACACACCAGCCTCCTTGATAGAGAATATTCCATGGTGAGTGTGTTGATGGAGGATATGAGACAAACATGGATAAGGGATGGTTGCTCTATTATCATGGATGGGTGGATTGATATTAAACATCAACCACTCATCAAATTGTTACATGTACAACTAGCTCTTATTTTCTTAGAGCTATTGATTGTTTGGGAAAAAGGAAGGATGCAAACTTTCAATTTCATATTTTGAGAGATGCCATAGAAAAGGTTGGAGCCTCTAATGTTGTATAGGTGGTGACTGATTCAACCCGTATGTGTAAGTTAGTTGGATTGATGGTAGAGGGTGCTTATAAGCACATTTTTTGGACCCCATGTTGTGTTCATGCATGGAACAATACCTTGAAAGACATTGGGAAGATAGATTCGGTGAAGTCAGTGGTGTTAGAGGCTAGAGATGTGCAGATGTTCATTTGCAACCATCACACTTCACTTGCTTTGTTCAAGACATTTTCAAGGAAGGAATTCCTAAAGCCTGTGGACACTAGATATGCCAGCCACTTCATTTTGTTATAGAGGATGCTTGAGGTCTAGGAGGCTTTACAATTAATGGTGGTTAATGCAGAGTGGGGTAGATGGCAAGAGGTAAGCACACAAAAAGGAAGAAGTGTGAATCAAAAAATCCTTGATGATGATTGGTGGTCCACAATGAGGTAAAAAAATTTTAAATTGCTGATTTTATTATTTAATTTTTAAAATGTTAATTTAATAATTTTAAATTTATTAATGTTTTTAAATTTTAACTTGTAAAATATTTCCATTCTTTTTGAAGATTTTAATTTTTGTAACTTGTTTGCACTTGTATATGTTTGCTCCTTCATTAAGCCTATTGTGCGAGTAATTAGATATATTGATATTGACTCTGCTAGCCTTGGAGAGATTTATGAGACTTTTGATAGTATGCCTAGGTAGATCAAGCAAGCAATTCATAGAAGGGACCCTGCTTTGGGATTTTATGTTGAGCATATTAGGCCCATTGTGATGCAAAGGTGAAAAACTATGAACACCCTTCTTCACATGGCAGCCTATGCTCTCAATCCCAAATGGTATGCAACAATACCTGGGAGAGTGCCTCCATCTCATAATGAAGAGGTGAAAGAAGGCTTCATGAAGACCCTTAGGAAAATGTATACTGAAGAGGAATTTGCTTTACTTTGCACACAGTGGTTTGCATTTGTCAATTTTTCGTGGTCCAACCTTCAACAAACTAGAGGCAAGGTTGGATAGAGCTACATTAGCTCAAAATGACCCTATTGGATGGTGGACGTGGCATGGCAAGGATGCATAAGAGTTGAGGTTACTTGCCATTCGTCTTCTTTCACAGGTTGCCGGTTCCTCTGGTACAGAGAGAAATTGGTCCACATATAGCTTCATCCAATCAGTCAAGAGGAACAACCTTACCTCTGGACAATCGAAGAAGTTGGTGACTGTACATAGTGCTTTATGGCTATAGGATCGACAAACTCTAGCCTTACGTTAGGAAGTTGATCCCAAAGATGCTATACAGATTGATTAGGAGACACAAGAGGGATTGGTTGGGGTTTCATTGCATGAGGCAACCCCTTACAGTGGTAGTGACTTAGACTCGGGCTCTGATTTCGACATAGACCTACTAGTTGCATTTGTTGATTAGGGACAGCCATATATTTTCTATGTTTTATCATTTTATAGTTGAAACTTGGAGCCTTTGGGCATTGTGTTATAGCTTATAATTCTTATATAATATGTATGCACATTAAAATGAAAGCATTTGAATTTTGTTAATTTGTTTGTCAATTCTCATGTGAGATCTCAATTCAAGTCTAATGTTATGTATTAATCTTCAACAATGTCTATGATGAATGCTTTATAAATGCTATGATATGAATATTTGAAATTTCTCTATTTTTTAATAGTCGTCTCCTGTCGTCCCTTAAAAAATGGCCCAAAAGTACCCTCGTATTGGAAACACGTCCCATTGTTCCTTGCCGTCCCTAACCTCGAAACTTGGGGGAGCATAACTACTAACTTATTAATGGGCAAATATGTAATAATTGCTATTAACATAAGAATAAAACATAATAAATATTTAATATATTATTTAAATGTTTTTCGATAATTTATAGAGGGATCGATTGGGGCCATCACCCATAAGAAAATGAGCATAAAAATAAGAGTAAGCAGAAAGTGCAAATAGGTCCACAAACAAAATAATTGAAGAATCAAGGTCAATACAACTAACACGAGCTTCTTCAAAGAACCCAATAGTACCAAAAATGTGACCAGGCAATCATAAGAAAACAACTTCCCAGGAGAACAAACAACGTCCAATCCAAAATCATATACAAAACGCAACATTGGCAAATAGACAAGGTGGCTAAGTAAACCCCCTTTTCATATGAGACTGGAGAACCATCTGGTTGAAATCATTTTTTCCCTTGAGGCAGATTTCCTTTCAGTCATAGGCACCTAGTCCTCCACACAATCCAAATCTGCAGTATGAGACAAAGAGGCTGAATGAGAGAGGACTTGATCTAAAGAAGTAAGAGGAGGGGTCACACCCTACAAGGTATGAGGAGAACCAACTTTATACCATGAAGGGGATGCTAGTTGAAGCTACTGCATAGTTAGAGGAGTGGATCTTGAATTAGAAGTTCCCCCAAAAGAAGATTCCAAGGGATAGACAACATCCACATAATGAGGGAGAAGCCTTTTTCAGAAGAGAGGCAACAAAGGGGTGAGGGGACTAGTTTACCGAAACCAATTAATGATGACGCTTTGCCACTTTCCACTAGGAGGCGACAACATTGCCCTTAGCTTTCCTTTGTGAGAAAAACCCAACCAAATGCTCATGCACAAAGCAAAAACAACACAAATTCTCATATGGTAGACCACCTAAAATGTTTGTCTCTAAATGTTTTGTTGCAATAGGGTGAGAAATTTTCTTAGGTACAATTGATAAAATGTGTCTATTGAGTTATCAATAGCTATCAAACTTGGGGTTTTCCAAAACTGCAATGGGAGTTTGGGAAAATGAACCCAAATGGGAGAGCAATAGAAGATCCTAGAAAAGGGAGAGAAATTTGGTTATCATGGCTTAAAGTGGAGCAAGAATTCGCCCGATGACCAAGGGCTTGCTTCTAGGAAATAGTTGCCTATCCTCCTCTCAACACTAGAAACCAGATTGAACAAACCCTAAGCATAAGGGTGGAGAATTTATGTCAAAAGTGGTTTCCACATCTTGGAAACCCAAACATGAAGCTCAACCAAACTTGGCTAGAGATTTTGAAACTCGTAGACTAAACTAAGCTTAGAGTAGTGCTAATTCTCTTCAAGCACTTTTGAGCCTAACTCCAACTTTGAAATATTATTAGATTTAGGGATGACGGGAGGAGAATCTTGCTTTACAACCTGCTTGTTCACTATTGAAGCAGCCCTACACTCCAAGGGCCTTGGGATGTTGAGAGCTTGAAATGATATAGCCTTGAACTTCAAAAGACACCCTACCCAAAGCAACAACACCATCTATAGTAGCAGGATCACTTGAAGTCGGACCATTATAATTAGTAGGTAACATAGTTCCATGGGAAAATGTAAAATCCATAGTTGAAGAAGATGCAACAACCACCATCAAAGCCCCCAAAATGTATCTAATTATCTATCATGTCAATATATTATATAAATATTAATATATTTATTATTATTATTTTTTGATTGGTAAATTTTGGGCATAACCATGCACCAACTGATGAACAACAAACAAGGGGCCTCATTCCCGAAGTATTAATGTGGTCCAAATGCTAAGAAGATGTATATAATTTTGCAGTATTATAAGATTTATTTCTTAAAAAATATAGGTATAAATTGGGATGAAAGTGAATTCAGAGTATGGAACCAGCAGTAGAGGTGTAGGGGTGGATTAAGGCTGGTGGGAAGATGACAAATGCAGGAGAAAGGGAAAAGTTAGTGCTTAAGTCAAAAAATTTAATGGATTTTGATAGCTAATTAAAGAGAAAAATGGACAAGAGGAGATTTTATGCCTTGGAGGATGTACTGAAAGAAATGGAGATGGCTAAGTGAGAAAGGTGAAGCTAGGGAGTGGATTCATGACCCACGGACACGAAGAAGTTGTAGTAATGTAAACTCACCAAGGTTCTAAGGCAACATATAGTTCTATCGTGCTTGGACAAAAGGTAATGTTAAGATGAAGTTTCAATTCATGTTTGATTTTAACCTGATTCAGAAGTATAAAGGCACTAGAGAAGATGCCAAAATTGTCTGGAAGATTTTGCAGGTCATTGAGATGATTTTGTTGGACCTCCATGAGAAGGTGTGTTTGCAGTATCACTGTATAACATTGTGGGTGCTCACAATTTTAGATGGATTGGATGACATCCTGCAGAGGTTTTGGGCATGCGCTTAAAGAAAAGCAGCCTAAGTCACTGAACTGGAGGACTTAATGTGTTTCTATTTGTAACACCCCTCTATTTTGGCTCTTTGTTCGACAATGTTCTCCTTGTAATGCTTTGTTATGTTATGATGTGAATTTGGAACTTGGTTACTTCTGATTGCAATAATTAAACGATGTGAAGCTATTTTTTGATGTGATTTTATTTTGATGCCATCTTTATGACATGTTTTGGAGTAACTTAGAAGATATTTGATTAAATGATGTTTTATGCTATTGATCATATCTTTGATGTTAGATGTGTTAGTCAGTGATACTGTATTGGTGAAAGGGGCGGATTGTATCACTCGCTTGCGAGCACCCTACAATTCCGAGATTACCTCTTCACGTTGTGTTTAATCATATTATATATATATGCACGTTCGACATGCTCTTTGTTGCAAGTTGGCAGGTACATGACATCAACTCCACCTAGTTTCACAGGTTTGAGCGTGTCCATTTTACCAACAGTAATTAATTGGGAGATAGTAGCTAGGTTTTCCGAGCCAAGTCGTCACCCTAGTCATAGCGTGTTGTCGGGTTGTCGTCGGGGTTAGTTGTGTTGATTTGGCCAATTTCCCCTTGAGTATTTATTTAATTTCAAGTTTAAAGTTTATTAAATGGCTTGCATAGTGTAATTAATGATTAAATATGTGTTTAGTTGCAATGTTGAAATGTGATTTATTTTATTGATTTATTTGATGAAATTAATAAAATAATTATTGGGTTATTGATTGATTTGATTAATTAATAAACTAGATTTAGTTTATTAATTAATTAGATTAATAGTGATATATTAAACGAAATAGTGATTTTGGCGTTATTGTATATCTAGATTCAAATGAAATTGAAAATGGAAGTTATATTGGATATTTAGGATTTAATTAAAATCTTGTCTGAATAGTTACGATTAAATTAAAATAAATAATTAAATGACAATGTGTTTTAATTCCACTTTTGAAAAATATTGTTGAGGAAATTATTTATTGGTAATTTTGAAATGCTTATGTTTTATGAGAAATTTGGAAAATGCATAAAGTTGAATTAAAAATTCGAAATTGATTTTAAATTAAAAATTAAAAATATTCCCATGTTTTTTTTAAATTATATTTGGTAAGTGGGACTTTTAGGGTTTTGACCATTTTGGGGAAAAAACCCTATTTTGGCAAAAGGAAATGGATCTATGTTTAATCTTGGATTTTTGGGGAGAAATTTGCTTGGATTTGTGAAGAAGAGGAAGGTATGCTTGAGCTGGATTTTAAAGAGGATTTGAAAGCTCCATGGAATCTTGAAGCTTTGGAGAAAAATCAGGTTCCTTTGTCTTACTTTGTTCATTTTGAAAAACTAGATTAAACCCTCTTCATGCTATTAAGAAATCTTTGATATGCTGTTTGGAAATCCAATAAAACCATGAAAAATTCGTTTAAAACTAGCAACACCAAACTTAGAGGGGTTCAAATGAAGAGTTTTAATTTCTTGGTCGAATTGGGGAAAAACCCAGAAAAATTCTTCATAATATTGTGATTTAAATCTTTCCTCTTAGCCCTTTTTTCTCATAAAAATTTGCCCAGATTGGGCTGTGAAATGATATGTATTTTGCATATAAAATCTGTGTAGACTGGAGATTTTTTTTTCCTAGAAGATTTGTTATTTTAAAAATGGCTGTGTGAAATTCGTTCTAGATTTTTACCAGAAAAGAAAGAGTTTTGATGTTTCATTTTATTTTCGTTTTTAAACGAAATTATGCAATTTTTTGTTTTTGTGGGGCTGCCCACAGCCACCCCCATCCATGGGGGCACTGGCTGTGCAGCACTCCCCACGGCTGGGGAGTGGCTACAAAGCAGCCACACAAGGGCTGTGTCCCCTGTGTGAGGCTGCGTAGTAGCCACACAGGGGCGCGTCCCCTGTTGGGCTAGCCAAGGCCTATGGCCTTTTGTTATTTTGAAATAAATTTAAATTTATTAAAAAATTTAGTTTTAATTACTTTCTTTTTATAATATATATATTTATTATAATTTGTATATAATATATATATATATATAATTTTTTAAATTATATGTATATTATATATTTATTATAATATATATATATATATATTATATTTATTAATTTTGAATTATATATATATTGATAATTATATATATAATGTGTTTTCGGTTTAAATAATATGTTATACGGAATTTTTAAAATGGGAGTTTAAATTTAAATTGTAAATAATTTAGTTATATGCAAATAAAATAATATTTTATTTGGCATATTATAATAATGTTAAATAGTAAATTGAAATTTAAATGATTACGTGATTATTATAAAAGAAGGAAATTGGTATTTTAATAAATAGGCGTAAATTTCAAAAGGAGTGATTTTAAGCTATTATTTAAATGTATATTAAAGACATATTTTGTTTATGTAAAATAATAAGGAATTAAACATGATTAATTGAAATATATAAATTATTAGATATATTTTAATTAATGGGGTTTTAAATTAACGAGAAATCTTGGAATCCTAAATGATCTTTTAGGGGTACACTTTAGATGATATTTGAATATCGAAAATAGAACTTACTCTAAAATGATTATCGCATTGGTATTGAAGAAATGAAAGTTGATGTTGATCATTTGTATTATTTAGAATAATGAATTCGATTAATTTATTTATTTTATCCATGTTGTAATATAGATTAAGTAATTTAATTAAAATTTAGTTAAATTATTGATGCGAATTAGAAATAAAGATTAATTTATTTAATCTAGATGTCTATTTATCAAAATGATCTAAGTATGGAAGACAATTGAGAAACTTAGAGATAATGAATGACTTAGTTCAATCAGGTGGTTCTAATCATTAATTATGGAACATAATTGAAGAGCTTAGGATTAGCGAATGATTTATTTAAATCAAGGAACTTTATTTGTCAAAAAGTTGATTTATTGATAATTTGATTTTGATTAATTTTAGATTGATCAAGTAGAGTTGTATTATTGGTTTAAATTCTTTAATGTCGGTAAGAGGATTTATGTATATACTATTTAGTATAATTGATTGGAATATGTTTGTGTTCAAGGAGAGATGAGTTTTAGTTGATTTACTTAATGCGGAGTTGAGATTAAGATTGAGTTATTTGATCTAAATGATTATTTACTAAAAGTTTAACTTATAGAATACAGTGGTTAAACTTAGAAGTAACGAATGATTTAATGAATCATATGTGATTGAGTTGTTTGACTTATTGCTATAAGAATAATTTATTTAACCCAAATGTTTTATAAATCAAGTGGATTTATTTACAGTATATGATTGTGAGACGTAGAGTGATTGATTGGCTTAATTCCAGTTCGATGATGTTATTTATTTAAATGTCTTGATTTTGGAATATGGTTGTGAAATTTAGAGTATGTGATCTGTTCCTTGCATTTTCTATGTCGTGAAAAGAAATGGGTTCGATTGATTGGATATATGCAAGTCATGAAACTATGTTTGACTGGATCTAGGAAATCCGAACAATAGCTTACTCTATTGTCTGAAAATGCTTTCAATGTTTAATTGTTCGTCTTCGATGTTGAGGAATTAGAGTGTATGTTTGACAGCCTTCCAGATAGGGGTTCATTATTGGTATGGGTGGTTGTACGTGAGTCAACTGTGATGTGATGTGGAAAATGTGTATAGTTACACCATGTCGTTTCACCCAGTTTTCACGAACGGGATTGGTGTGTGCCTCCTTGGGAATAGGAGAGGGTTTTGTAATTTGTGCCTCCTTGGGAATAGGAGAGGGTTTTGTGATTTGTGCCTCCTTTGGATGGAGTGGTATTTTGTATTTTGTTTTCCTCCAGTGTATGGAGTGGATTATGTGACCTTGTTTCCTCCCGTGTTTGGAGAGGGCTAGACCTTGTTGCCTTCAGTGTTTGGAGAGGGTCTTGACCTTGTGGTCTTCAGTGTTTGGGGTGAATATCCTTGTTTTGTTACCTCCTTGAAATGGAGAAGTCGTGTTATCTTGTTTCTTATTGTGGATTTCACCGTGTGGGTTGTCTTAGGAGAGTGGCTTGCAATGGGCGCCGGCGCACAAAGTGGTGCCAGGATAACCCTTTGTAAGTTGGTTAATTTAGTGATAACTAAATTAAACTTTTAGAAGCTTAGGTTGCATCAAACATTAAACAAGATAATTTGTGCCTCGCTCATGGGCCCAAGGGCTTGTTTTAGACCTGGGATGAGACGGGAAGGCCTGGAATGGCAAGATCATCTATCTCGTCTCCACGAGAGGTATTTGGTTCTGCATGAGTAAGCATTGGTGCCGGGATTTCGGTTGAGGCTACCAGGATAACCCATGGAGTGGGGGCCGGGGCCTAGGAAGATTCCCAGAGGATATCCCATGACGAGCTATGCGATGACACTCTTCCTAAGTCAACAGTTTGTACTTGATATCTGTGACATCCTTGATCTATTCAACATTTTGTACTTGATATTTGTGACATCCTTGATCTATTCTATGTCTGGAAGCAATGTAACCTATGTCAGTGTTGTGTGAGTTGTACCTAGAGTTGCACGTATAACCGTTCAGTCATGTGATGAGGTCTTGTATTTATTTTGTATCAGTTTTGTGTGGCCCGTGTCTAGTGGTAGATGGTCTTGTGTAGGAATTCCTGGTTACTATCTCCTAGCACGGAGGGAGTGGAACCTTTTGGATTCCACGTGGTCGGGTGGCGTGCATCTTAATCCGTTGGTTCTTCTTCTTGTTCGTGAGGTCGTGATTTCTAGCTGGAGGGCTCGTGGGAATCAGTTTCTTCTCATGCCTTGTTCTCTCAGTTCTTATTGTATTTTATTACCCCTCAGTTGTTATCGAGGTGGAATTTGTAATATGTAATCTCATTTGTTGGATTTACCTCATTCGGGGAATGAGTGTTGTAATCGTATTGTTTAAATTTTGTTAATTGAAATCTTTTGGTATTTCTTATCCTTCGTTGTAAGTTATCTTGTATGGAATGTATGTTGTCTCATTTCCTTAAGTGATTAGTGTTTTGGTTTATATTAATGTTTGTTGTTGTTTGGGTTTTAAAGTAATCTTTGTCTCGTGGCCTTAGAGGTTGTTGGCAATGTGTATTCATCTTACATGTTATTTGTACTTAAACAAAAAATTTTTTGGTGCATTTAAGTAGTGAATTTCAACTTCCTCTAGGGTTGCATGGCGGGGCATTACACTATTTGTCAGAATGCTTTAGCTTTTATTGAGTTGTATTTTGTTTCTTTATTGGTAATTTGGTTTGGGTTGGATTTTATGTTCAATGTTGGATTTTTGCGAAGTAATTGTGGGCATTTCTTTTTGTCTGATTTGAGTTTTTAAAACAATGAACGCCCAGAGTGTGCAAGTAATTTATGTATATGTATTGCAGGTGGTCATGAAATGTTTCTTGGTTTTGCGTAAAACAATTAATTCTTAAATGTTTTTAGAGAAGAAGGAATGATATCTCTCAAGCAACTATTTCAGATGATATGAGAATTTTTGTCATTTTCTTCTGTGGTGGACTATTGATTACAGTCTAAGCATAAAATATTTCAAAGCAAATAAAGGTTCAAATAATCATTTCTTCTCTCCAAAGAATACCCCTTTGTATTATGGAAAATATTTTACAAAAATCTACTCTAGACGAGGACTGATATATCAACTGCTTTCTATTGCTAATTGTCATGTCTAATCCTAAAGAGTATTAAAATTAGGATTCATGGCATAGTACTTCCATTTGATACTGAATCTAAAGCATATGACACATTATATATTGTACTACGGTTTAAATGTATTTGTATATATTATATAGCTTTAAAGTGCCATGGTCATTTTCTCGTGCTGATTATTCTAAATATGAAAATATAGTTATGTCTATACTTATAGTTTCGTACCTTTGACTAGATGGTATTAACTATGAAGTTATCAATGATTTGTGCATAGGTTGTGGGTTGATGAAAGTATCGAGTCTTAGAATAAATCCTCTAAAGAAAAAGATGCATGCATAATGCATATTTTGACTCTATGGTTTGTTCCCTGTTCTTTGTGCTAAGGTGAATAAGTTTCACTATTAAAAATCTATTTCTTGATTCTCAGTGTACTTTTGTTGTGTAATCATGTGTGCAGGATATATCCCAGTCTAGTATTACCAAATGAGCGAAGGATCAATGTATCCAATGTCAACAATTGTATTGTACGGAAAAAGGTGCACGGAAAATCCCGTAATATTGTACTGTGTGGTCTAGGTGTGACAATGGAAGTTGACAAATACACAGTGTCTGGTTGGCCGTTATTAAATATTACAGCTTTGAAAGCATTGGCTGGAAGAGTTTCTGTTGACTACAGTAACCTAGAAGATGGAGGTGAAGATGAGTATGCAAGAGATTTAGATGATGACTCGGCTATGTTGACCTCTTCAGGAGTCAATATTGAGGGAAAAAATACTGAGAACAAAGTGGAAGCAGATCTATCTGTCTATGGAACTGCATACAAAGCATTTGGAGGTGGTAAAAGAGGGAAGGAGGCATGCCATGCTTTTGCGGCTTTGTGTGAAGTGTCCTCAATCAACATGTTCATATCCAACTATGTTAAGCGATTACAGGTTGGAAAATAGTAATACTTATTTCAATTTGTCACGTCATACCTGGATTTGATCAGTTCCATGTTTAACTTTAGGTAATAAGTGGTTTCAAGGATAAGTGCTGTGTGCCAGATGCTAGGATGCCATCTAATGTCAATCTTTAAGATCTGACATTTTCAAAATGATTCCAGATATTATAATGGTGAGTGCAAAGCATTGGGCTGCCAGTGAAATATACAATATTCTTTAGAGTTTCTCTGTATAACTTTTATTCTCATAGGACAAGCTTCACTTAGGCACATTGTAGGATAGGCTGGGCTCTTAATCTTAATGCATTGTGTATATTCTGTGTGCTCAGTTTCGGCAACTACCTCTAAGTTTGTATCAGGGTTAGTCCAAATCCTGTTTCCGAAAATTTCTGGCCTTAAAGGGAGTGAAACTGCTGTCTTTTGGCATACTCCTTGCCATTGTGGTTAGGGTCTTGTTGCACCTTGCAACTCCATTCAGTTGAATTGTGTGTGCTAATGTATGTTGCCTCTTGATTCCAAGTAATCTGAAATATTATTTAAACTCATCTAAATTTAACTCACAATCATTGTTTGATCATAAGGTCTTCAACTTATATTGAGACTCTGTTTCTATCATCACTTCAATGTTTAAAACTAATGGAAATTTGAAATACTTTATATTTTGCTCCTGAAGAAGTAAAAGCGAATGTTCTTGTAGAACTCATCACAGAATTCTAAAAACAACCCTTATTAAGTTATTGAATTGAATTAGGTCTACATATGCTAATACTAAAACTCTGATGACATTGCCATGTGCTTTGTTTTGGGAAAAGGCTACCATTTTCAAAACAAGCAACCGTCATGCAGACCAGTATTCTAAGTGGCGCTCTGTGCACCATTCTGCTTGGTTAACAATATCAACCTATGAAAAATTTAAATGGCCAAACCTCCTATGCCATTATCAGCTGTAACAATTAAGTTAAATAATACTTTTTCACTCACATTGATCTTTGTTCCTGTTTATTGAATGCTGCCAAGATGTCCTAGACTTCTGAGGTCTAGGCTTGTGAGAATATTAACCTTCAAATCTCCATTGATTTACGAATCGCTTCTTGCTTCTAATTTTGGAGTTCTAGGTAAGTGCATGCTGCAAACCTTAAACATCTTCTGACATCACTTTCTGCAATTTTTGAAGAATCATTCCATCTGAAAAGATACAATAGGCCTTATGTGTTCTTTACAGCCTAGTTGCGAACGCATAGTACATGAGTAAAATAGCAGTATATAAGAGCAATGATCACAAGTGAAAGATATAGCTTGACAGCTTCAAATATTTCATAACTTGGAATGGGTTCACCAAGGTAATCATCAAAGGTGCAACCTTTTGTACCTTTGAGTATGCCTTTCAATATTAAAGAACTTAGTAGATCAAATTAGCAACATAATCAAACTTAGCATACCTGATGCTCAACTATAGACTTGAAGCACTCAAGTACATTTATGCTACCAACAAGATCCCTCTTTGTAACCCCCCCTTCCCCCACATCTTGGAGAAAAATTGAGATTCCTGAATGTCTACTTTTGGTTTTGTAGATTCAAATAGTAGTACTGTTGCGTGGTCCACCAATGCCAATTCATTTGTCCATTTCTATCTAGGGTTGCACAAGGTTTAACCAAGGTTACACATGGAGATATCCCCACTCTTGATTGGCATCCTTATTCTGCCTGGTGCCCTTGGGATGGTATGGGGCATCCCTTGGCTGTCCAATGTCTCCGAGGAAACTGTGGATATATTCCTAGGATGTTGTCCACTAGGGCAAGACATCCTTGGGACAGTTGAGGATGTTTGAGACACCCCTCAACCATCCTAGCAACAGCTAGGGACACTTGACACATCCCTCGATCATAGCAGAAAAATATGTTTTGGGGAAAAAATCAGCAAACCAAAAGTATAAGATTGTTTCAAAAAATCGGAAAAAAATAGGGGAAAAATTAGATTTTCAACAAAACATAGAAAAATGCAAAAAAAGAGAGAAAAACCTACTATTTTTTAAACTTAAAATTAGAGCTTAGTCCATGAATTGTAGAATATAGTTTTTTTCATTGACGGTCATATTGTTGATTAATTGCATTGCAGATTGCATTTTGCATGGTGCATAAATGATAACTAAATACTGATCTATGTTACACCAAGTTTTTGGAATGGTGATGGCAAGGGATGGAGCGATGCTTTTCTTGGAGGGAATTTTTGGGAGGTCATTTTTTAGTTGGATGGCAAGGGATGAATATTTAAAAATAGGGAAAATTTTAAAGTTTAGGAATTTTAAATGTTCATATGATAACATTGATAAGGCATTTGTCACATACATTTTAGAAACCTTAATACATAATTTTAGAATTGAATTGAGATTTCATGAGTTGACAACCAAATTAACAAAATTTAATTTGCTTTCATTGTCAATGTGCATATATATTATATAAAAATATTAACAATATGTCCAAAGACTATAGGTTTCAACTACAAAATGATAAAAACATTAAAAACATGCCACTGCCCTTAATCATCATTTGTTCTCTGCATCAAAATTGAAGTCTAAGTCTGAGTTGCTGCCATTGTGAGGGACTGCCTCATCCAATGGAACCCTAGTCAATTCCACATGTATCTCCTCCTCACCAACCTATGTGACATCTTTAGGATCAACATCCCAACATGCAATTGGAGTCCAATGATACTAAGGAATCTATCAATTTTGAAGTCGCAAGGCACTATGCATGGCCACCAACTTCTTTGATGGTAAAGAGGTAAGTCTATTCTTCTTGATTGACTATATGAAGTTGTAAGTATGATTGAGGGGCAACACCCCTAGCGGGGTTGAGGAGTAGTGCCTCTTGTGTGACAGGGCAGGGTCGAGGTGCAGAGCCCTTGTCTCCAAGCCCAAATTAAAGCCTTTGAAACTACACAATCCCTCAAGGCATATACCATTTTTTCCTAATTTTATTGATTTTTTAGTTAATGATGCAACATAAGGGATGCACCACCAAGGTACATTCAATGAAAAAAATTGTAAAACAAGAAAAAAGATTATTATGTTGGTTTTGCAAAAAACATTAGTTTTTGGTTGAATTAGTCAATGTGTGGTTTCTACTTGTGCTATCAACTCTCCTTGACCCCTTCATATCTTTGACTTTTTTTCATGTGATACCCAATTATTTTAGATTGTGTGAACTTGGGGCAAATCTTGTTGTTCTATGATGCATTCTTCGTGTTGTACTAGGAGTATTATTAGTGAATTGATCCACACATTGATTTGTTTCGATTATGAAATTGTTGATGACAAGCTTAAATGATTAAGATGATTCTAGACTAGAGGGAGCATATATTTTTATATACTATGCATTCTTTGTGTCGTGAGCATATAATTCTACTAGTGAATTGATTGCCTGCCCACGTTTGACATATTGGTATGGCACACCTCACACTTTGATGTATTGACATAATGTGTCCCTCTCCACACATAATCCGAAATATCCCCCTTAGTTTTTTTTTTTTAAATTTTAACACACACACTTCACTTGTTAATATTAACCCAAGAAAGATGACAAGCTGAAAGCAACCCTTCACTTTTTGATCACCTAGATCCCGGAATGGGCAAGGTGGGAGCATACGATGTAAGGGGATCTATTAGCAATAAACTGAAAATGCTGGAAGTACAAATCATATTGGCGGCAAGCCGACCAATATAGAAAATGTAAATACTTAGGTGGCAAGCCAACCTCTTCCACTTTTCAATGAGCTACAAGAAAGTAAATGAAATGTAAACGCTTAGGCGGCAAGCCAACCTCTTCCACTTTTCAGTAGGTAACAAAAAGAAAGCAACTAGGCGGCAAGCTAGCCTCTTCCACTTTTCAGTGGGAATGAAAAACAAAGAGCAGAAATGAAAGAGCTGATTAGTACTATTGAATCAGCGTTACAATATTGAATCTCTTGCAATGAAACTTGAGATAACTTAGCTATCTGAATGTCCAAATGTTAGACAATGATCTCCATGACAAATACAAAGATAAGCATCAAGAAAATAAGGCAAAATATTGAAAATAATAAGTCTGATATAAAATGGCAGCGTTCTGATTTTCTGATCTGCAAGCCTGGAAATCACCAATATGCTTGTATCTCTCTCAAAACACCTCCGAATGAACTCAAACTGAAGGCAAATGATGCCTAGAAGCTAGACATCCCAATCCAAGCAGCCAAACACTCTACAATAGTCACCAACTTCAGAGCACGGTTCCCAAGGCACTCACAAAACTCAGTAGTACGGCCTCCTTGAGAAAGGTGGCCTTGACTTAAAAATCACAAACTCCACCAAAAATTACCAAAACTTGAGCATAGGGTCGCCCAAGCTAGAGGAATGCATAGAAACAATACCCAGAACAATCTCCCAACTCCTCCGGAAGGTGTAATAAAAAACGTGCTTCAGCCATACTCAGAACCAACAACATGAAACTGAAGGGAACACACCAAAAAGGAACAAACTGGAAGCAAACTCACTACCACACCCCAAAATCAGAAAACATCAAATGAAGCCATTACCTTGAAGCTCAGTTGCACCCTTTGAATGAAGGAGCACCAACAATCCATCTAGGAGCTATCTTGCAAGCCCGAAACTGAATAAGGCTAGGAGGTATTCCAACCCCGAAGCAAGAGTCTGGATAAAATCCAGAAACACTTCATTATGAGATGAATAATGGATACCAAATGAAGAGGCAAGGCCCTATATATATAGCTTTTCCAAATGTAGAAGTTTGAATCACCTTTTCCCTCCAAAAGGATGCCCAAGGAAGAGAATATAATATTCATTTTAATTAAAGTTGACTTGACTTTGGGCGCCCAAATAATACTTAGCTATTTAACTTTATCAAAAGCAAATATATCTCCAAGTTGGATGACCTCATGAAAGAACACAAGTTAAAACAACTTAAAGTTGTGTCTAGGCGTTGGGGGCCAAAAAGCACAATATTAAAATATAACTTAAGTTGCCAACTTTCCAAAACAGGCTCCAAGAAAGCTAGAGACGCTTCTGCATATATTGCCCTGCTAGAAATAGACACCGAGTGCTGAATTGCTGTCAAACTGCATTGCTAAAAATAGCACTTACTAAAAATAGCATACTGCTAAAAATAGTGACTCCAATCTTTGTTTGAGCACAAACTGGTAGTCGTCGTAACTTAACTAAAATAGTAAGTCCAAAAATATCCTCTGATGAAAATGCATGTCACACCCTTCTGAAGCCCTTCAAAAACCTAGAAAGACCCAAAAGAAAAAAATGCCAAACTCCTACAAACAACGCCCTAAAAACTCAGAAGGAACCTCCTAGAAAATAGGAAACCCTAATTCTGCCTCTGATTAGCTTGCGGGCCTCCGAGATAGGCTAAAGGTCATCAGAAGGAACTACTGTTGAGAAGGGGACATTACATAATCTTGAGGTGAATCCCAACTATATTGCGTGAGAACTAGGTAAGAGCCTAACCCGCACCCCCCACCCCCCAATTTTTTTTCTTCAGTTGAACACTAAAATCAGCAAAAATAACATTGAAAATCATTTGGAATTTTTTATGCTACATTTCAAATGTAATTCATATGATTTAAATGTGATTTAATGAAAAAACTAGCCAAACATCATTTTCCTTGATTTCTTTTTAAAAACGTGATTTTTTCTACTAAGAAAATCAGGAATTGCATTGATTTGTGATTAATCACTAATTTTCTTAGATTTTTGCTTCTATGCCAATGACAATTGGACGTCATCAACATTGTTGCACCCATACATTATTTTTGGTATTGAGTCATTTTCAAGCCAGTATGGTTGTTGTTTATTGTTAACATCTTTGTAGGACCAACAAAAGGAGATTTATAGTGTATCAAAATTATTTCAGTCCTAAATGATTGACCTGTTAAATCCCAACAACCTTCTTGCTAACATATGTTAATTATTATTTGTGGACAACATTGCTTTTCTAACCTTGTGCAACTCTTGCAGCCCCGAGCACAATTTTTGTAAACCCTAGTGCACTGTGTTTGTGGACTACACCAGCAAATTTTGCTTGCAGTGTTTTTTTTGTTTGCTTTGTGTCTTTAACAAAAATTATCCTTCAATGGTCATGGATCTAATCATTGAGACTACATTTTTAATTGAATATTTAAAGATAAAAGGCTTTGATATCAAATGTTATAAGAAGAAAGCAACGGGGTAAACAGGCACATGTTGGAGTGCGTGTTCACAATTATTTATAAATGAGAGAGAAAGCTACATTGGCTGTAATTGACATTATGTAAGTTACGTAGTTATGTTACTAGACATAAATAATCTATAAGTCATTACAAATTTACGACATTACAAACATCAATATCTGATGTCATAATTTAAAACTTTGTCTAAACATTATACATTCTGACTTTTGATTTGCATTTATTGCAGCAAATGAAATTTTGTTCAAAGAGAATTACATTCATATTGCTCCTCTGGAATAAGATTTTTCGTCTCTTGGAAATCTTGGATCTCTAAAGGAGGTCTTCATAGAAAATTGTTAGGATCCATTTTTTATTGATTGAAAAGCTCTTCAACTTAGGCCTTCAAATTTGATCTAAAAAAATTACTAGGTTTAGCCCCTAAAGCTAGTGCAGATCAATATGGTAGCGCTGTAGATGTAACTAAGGGAGCAATAGAGGGTGGTTAAGGACACTAAGCAATGAACGACATATAGGTGTGATGATGCTATTTTAAGGTGGGGAGGAGGCATAGCTCAATTGTTCATGTTAAGTTGCCTAGCTTTGAAGTTGCAGGTTCCATACCCATAGGTGATTACATTGGTTTGGTTTCTTGGTGACATCAGTGATAGTGATGACATCATCAACCAGATTAGGGTCTTTAGCAAAGGAAGTGCTATGTTGCACAATTTGATTATTCTGCATTGGCCAGGTGGTGAAATTTAATCTTTTTTAAGAAAATGGGTTGAATTGGATGATTACGTTCAAGTGTCTTTGGCTAAACTTTTACTATTTATTCTTGTTCACTTAATCAACATCTTGTCATTAGTAGTATAACTATAGTCAGCACACTGTCAACAGTAGTAGTCCACTTTGTGCACATCTAGTTAATAGGATCTACGCATGCCTTGTGGCAAAATTAGGTGTTTTCCTTCCATTTTTTGTTTTTTCAATTATTTTGTACATGAACCCAAATTTGATGGTTGTATATGTCTATGGTTTCTTAGTATTTGAGCTCTGCTTAAGTACTTGACCTTTGGGAGGTCATAAATCCTGCATACAAACTCCATTTGAGCTCTTTTTTGAAGTGTTGCATAGCTAGTTGCAAGCTTTGCATACATATTTGCTTTTTATCCTCGGAGTATTTTTCTATGGTCTTGATGTCTTTGAAGACAAAGGCTGCTATCTAGGGATTCCTATGTTTTTAGGGTACAATATTCAACCATGGATCTCTTCTTTTGATCTTGCATTGAATACCGAGGGCATGTGCTAGGCATATGCGGATGAAAAAGGTCTCATTTGCTGAAGATAAGGAAGATTCTTTTCACAAAACTGTTGATCAGTTCAGTGGCATTGTATTGATCCATGTTGCACTTCAATAGATTTTAACCTAAATGAGTAAAATGATTTCCAAGGAAATGTTCGATATGTTGTTGTGAACATGATATATTACCTAACTAGTTTCATATTAGGTCCTATTCACACTCACATACTTAAGCTTACTTAAAGTCATTTACTTTTTTGTGTCTCATATCATAGGATTAAGACACTTGTTATGATCTTAGTCTATCCTAGGGTTTCGTCCTTGGCTTTATAACAAGGGTTTTCACATAGTATATTGCATTAGTTTCATTTATGTATCTAATGAATTTTTTGTCGTCATAGCATTTCCATTGCTTCTTTCTTGCATGGAAGGTTGTTTTAGTTGCAGGTGATCCTCGGTTTTTGTGGGGTTGATCAACAACTTTTACATGTTATGAAAGCTCCAAATCTGCAATTTCCTTCCCTTGTTCGGAGAGTTTTCACCAAAGAACTGTCATATGGTTCATCTTGGTTCAAAATAAACCTCACAATTGAGTTCAAAAGGCCTAAACAATTATAAATTGATATCAAATTTGATAGGAGTTCACAGAAAAAATTGACCTTTTTTTCGCGTTTGCCAGAATTGAGTTCATACTAGTTTGTACAATCATGCAGATCTGTGTCGCTGTATAGTCACATTTGCGATTGCTAGAAAGCCATTGTATCTTCAAAATTTCATAGGGAGTATTTGCTTGTGTCATCCCAGTACAGTAGCCAAAAAAAGTTTCCATATCTGTGCATTTTTATTGGTAATGCAGTCTCAAGTGGGTACAACGCATGTGGGTTGTTGGGATCAACGATTGAGGTTTTTTTTTGCAGGTCAAAACCCTTGTTAATGACCAGTCCATGAGGGCTTAAACTTCTCTGTTGGCGAATAGTTGAAGCAGTGAGAATTGCCACCTTTGTTGGTGTTCAACGCTGAAACACAACCCCTCTTGCTCTCAGACTCAGAGCCACCACTGCCATGCTTAGACCAGCAGCTCCACTCAAACAATGTGTGTGCTTCATAAAGGTGGACTTTTTTTTGAGAGGCATAACTTGGGCATACAATATTGGATTTTCACAAACAAATAGGTGTTATAAAGCTGGTTTTGCATACTTTGCAGCCATTTGTTTGGCTTTTCTTGATTTTTCCCTAGATACTTATTATTTTAATTTGAACTCATATTTTTTACTTTGGTTTAGCTTTTGGAAAAATTGCATTTAAGTGGACTTTTTTTGTATGACTGGGTTGATTGCTTGTATTTTAAGGGGTCTATTGCTATTTCTCTTTCCTATTTTCTGTATTTTTTGTGTATACACAATGAATCAAACCCAAATTACTCCTCTCAATCCATACAATTACTATGGATGGAAGAAAACAAATGGAGATACAACTAAAGAAATGAGGGTTATACAGAGTTACATTGGGTAAAAAACTTGAACCAACAGCTGTTGCAGAAAAGAGAAAGTGGTACAACAGGTGTGATGGAGCCTACAGAACATTATGCATGTCTATTTCTCCTAATCTCCTTTGTCACATTGGTTTTGCACAACATCAAATCAGATTTGGACTACATTGGAGAGTTTATTTGGGAAGCAGGAGACTTTGTGAGGTTTTCAGTATTTATGATCTTGCTTTAATTTCTATGTCATCACGTGCTGATTGGGTCTCATTCATGTATTACTTTCAACGGGTGTTTTTAAATTTTTTTTTGATGTCTAAGTCATCATATCCATTTGTCTATTTTGCTTTTAGGGAAAAACAATATTAGGTATGGACGGGTGAGTGCATTGTTCTCTAAATATCAATGCTAAAACCGGCTGCTTGTCTGCAAGAAAACCAAATTTACAGGTTACCAATTGTTCCAGAATTTTTATTTCATAAACAGTTATGTTTGAGCCATAACATTCATGTTGTGTTTACACAGGCCTCTATGCTTCACTGCTTACATTTCTCTGTTCAATTTGTTATGAACATGTTAGTTTTCTTTACTATTCAGTTAACAATTTATGCATGTGATTTGTTCGCATCAGAACCAACCTGTGTTGGAGAAAGACCGCTACAAAATTCGTCAAGCATTTATTGCTAATCCGGGAAACTCTCTTATCGTTGCTGATTATGGGCAGGTGTGGTGCTTGATTGTTACTATATAAATATGGAGC
Organism: Sequoia sempervirens; assembly: GCA_007258455.2. Taxonomy (NCBI): domain Eukaryota; kingdom Viridiplantae; phylum Streptophyta; class Pinopsida; order Cupressales; family Cupressaceae; genus Sequoia; species Sequoia sempervirens. The sequence goes on from VDFB02171667.1 coordinate 31,244, forward strand.
ATTACAAATAAATTAGATTTTATCTCTAGGTGCTTCAAAATTTTGTATGACTGTCAATTTCTTATTGGAATGCCTGTTAAAAGTTATTTCTGAATGTTTAGCTAATACATGAGTTTGTGTTAGGGTCTTGCAGTTGGAATTGAGGATTCTTGCTCATCTTTCAAATTGTAAGAGTATGCTGGATGCATTCAAAGATGGAGTAGATTTTCATTCAAGAACTGCTATGAATATGTATCCACATGTACGTGATGCTGTAGAGAAAAATAATATTTTGCTTGAGTGGGATCAACAAACTGATGAAGAGAAACCTCCATTACCTTTACTGAAGGTAAGAATTGAAATTTTGTTATTATATCCTCTGAATTGATGCCTCTCCTACAGACATCTAATTAAAAGCAAATGGCATAGAATAATTTAGGGCAGGTTAGGAAAGGCAAATACTACTGGAAAAGTTCATTTTTGAGTTAATGCATCAGTTTATGTATTGCTGAAGCTAATGTATGTTAGCATCTTGTAACATTAATCTGTGATTGCCTGGCAAAATTTGTGTTATTCAAATGCTCAGGTTATAGTTGGGCCAGTAATCTTTACTGCATTGATTTTCATGAAAATGTTTCAAGGTGTGAATCATGCAGTAATTCGATGACAAGTAGAATATCAAATGTATCATTTGGTAGCACACTAACTTAGGGTAGTTTTTCTTTCATATGAGTTTATGCTTCATATATTAAAAGCTCAAAATTGTATTGGTTGTCAATTGGAAATACGTATTCTCTGTTTTCAATACTAATAATTTTTCTAGTTGGTTATACAAGTAGTTAATGATGATGCCATTGTGATAGAAAATGTGTAAGCTGCTTAGAGGGTATAAGGGTTTTTCAGCTAGTACCAAGAAACCATATTTTGATTTTGCTTCCAAAGATGTGATTAGGTTAATTAAATATTTGCTTGATATCTATTGCTATTATTTGCTTTTATGGTTGATCAAACTGGAAAAAGGAACTCTTTGCTTGGAGCTTTGATTGGTGTTTTGCTGGCATCAATTATTATCTATGTTCGACGGCCTGTCGGGGACGGGGACGGGGACGGGGGGACGACAGGGGATGCGTTTCCGGGACGTTTCCTAAGGGGGCAATTATTTAGGGGACGACAGGGGACGACGACATACAAAATACATTAATATATATGATTTTTTCAAAATTTATTAATATATTAGAGAGAGAGAGGGAAAGAGAGATAGATATGTCAATAAATTAATAATTGATAACAACAATATCAATATGTAAGTAAATTGCGAGAGTAGTACTATAATAGCATAAGAAATGTCATTAAAGCATTATAAAATTTATCACAGCAGTATCAAACATAATAAAACCATGGTCTATCAATATGAAATATCCAAATGTCTCAAAAATGTATCTAGAAGTCTCAAAGTTCAAACATGAAAATCAAAATATTAAATACAACAATCTATGAAATTAAGCCTCATTCGGGCTATGAATATCCAAAGACTCAGAACTATCTGAGTCACTATCATCCTCTGACAAGAGTGGAACTAAAAGATCTAATATTTAGTCTTTTTCAGACTTTAGCCCAAACAATTAAAACATTAAACAGTTGGTGGGCCCCGCGTGAAGGAACTAAACCTTTAAAAAATCATTTTTTAATATATTTTGACTT
>VDFB02171668.1:0-27501 GCA_007258455.2 Sequoia sempervirens
TGGAGATTGAGATATTATGATATTTAATATCTGATAGGTTTTTTGTCTCAATTTTGTCTAAACATAATATGTCTAAGGATGCGGGTAATGGAGAGCATGGATGGATTTACTGGTAGTCATGCAAATTGAAGCAGAGTTTGAAGGATATTTGGGTGTTTTATTTAATGATGGTACTGAAATGTTTTAACAAATTCTCACTCCTGGTTTCAAAAGGTGCAACATTAAAAATGTATTATGACAGCAAAATGTAAATAGGCATAAAATGTTGATGTATCAAAGCATAGAGGGATGATATCTGTTGTAATTATGTAATTATTTGGGCTTTGTATCCAAATTATGTAACTTTTGGGCTATAATCGGAGGTTTTCTTCCCAATTCTTTCCTGCCGGTATGCCCTATTGAATCAGGGTTTTGTATAACTTATTTAAAAATAACATAATATAGTGGCTTGCCACTTTTAATTAAAAATAATAATAATACAATTTTAAATTTTAACCAAAGAAAAAATTATGAAGATATAATATTGTTATAATAGCCTAAGACCTTTTTATCGGGTTATGATTAGAAAAATACTTTAGCTGCTATTTAATAAATAATGATATTTTGTTTGTCTTGTTCATTAATAATAATAATTTATTATTCATTATTAATTTAGGTTTATCATAGATATTTGGTATAATTAATTTGTGTTGATGTAATTAAATGTATATTAATTTAAAATTTAATATATATTTGTATTGTATAGGTACTTAAAAGCTGATATCTCCATATTTAATAGATTAATATATTAAATATATTTGAGTTAATAATGCTCATTGTGTGAGGGGGAAAATCATAGATTCTAAGCGAGAAAAAAGCATTTGAAATAGAATCTAATCTAAATAGAAAAAAACTAACGTAGATCTATCCCTACACTCATGAAATGACTTCCTAAGCTATTGAAAACACCATTGAAATCTTATGATTATCACAATGAAATTCAAAAGCAAAAAGAGAAGTTACCATGCCATGTCAGAGTGTGCTCGCATGATGTTGGGTTGTTCACTGTCAAACCTCCATTTTTGCGTGCGAGAAGCTTTTTGATGCATTATGTGTTGGTTGATCGAAGAAATGTTGAATCTCTATCAATGGTGATTAGGAATATTGGCAATACTTGGTTGTGCAAAATAAGTTGATTCTTTGATCTTTTGTTTGTGAGGAAAGAGGTTTGTTATATAGAATTTTTGATTTGAAATGGACGATCAGGATTAAACAATATTGAATCAAGATCGATGGTTGAGAGATGTTGAGAGGATTTAGACATGAATAATTTGCACAAAATAGATTACACAATTTGTGTGATTGAAGAAATATTGTTGAGTGATTTGTGAAATTGATGAAATAGGTGGAGTAATTCATGAAATTGAAGAAATCAATTTGAGCCTTCAATGGGATTGAGGAAATTACGTAGAGTGATTTGTGAGATTGAAGAAATTTGGTGAGGAAATTATGTTGATCTAGCAATTTACTCAAAGTTGGTGAGGATAATTCAATTAATTGATTTAATTAATTGTCATTTTTGAAGTTGAACATGCAAATCAATGTTGACTTTGCAAACAAGTTGCATTAGTTTGATTTGATTTTTGATGATAATTTGAATAGTTTATTCAAATTTGGAGGGAAAGTGGGTTGATTAAATTATTATGATTTAATAATTCAATCGACTTAGGGGAATAAAGTGATTTAGTGACGTAATTAAATAATTGGTGGTATTTAATTAATCAGGAGAATTAAAGTGAGATTAGGAATTTATTAAATAAATGAAATTTATTTAACTGGTTGAATTTTGATGAAACGTGAATTAATTAAATAATGTTGTTTTATTCAATTAATAGCAGAAATAGGGTTTTAGGACTTGTTAAATAAATGTAATTTATTTAATTAGTCAAAAATGATGAAAAAGTGAATTAATTAAATAATGTCGTGTTATTCAATTAATAGGGGAAATTAGGGTTTTGGATGCAATTGATATGAAATGTAGTGGTGTTTAATGATAATGATGCCAATGATGTGAAAATGTTGTTCAGTGTGTGTGACAGGTTTTAGGTCAATTTTACATGTCCACATTTTGCCCCTCTTTGATATAAAGTGCAGGTTGCTTTGTTTCAAAGATTTGATGTTAAGATCAAGATTTTGAAAAAAAAATATTCCCCACTATGCCCCGATGGTTAGCGGAATGATGGTAGGAATTTGTGCTACCCCCTTGAGAGGTTGGCCAAAAAAATTTGATTTTGAGGTCAAGCTCACGACACTATTCTATTTCAATTCAATTGCATAGAGAGCTAAAACTTAGGTCTATAGGTCCCTTGTTGCTCATTCCGATGTTCCCAAGAAGTCCTAATTTGAATGTAGGAAGGTTCATTAAGAAAAAAATAGGGTTTCCTAGGTGAAATTCAGGGTTTCTGAGGGTTAAAATAGGTAATTAGGGTTTTAATTACCTCATTTGTGATTTGATCCTATAGTGAAATCTTGTCTCTGGATTTCCCATTTTGTCAATTTTCGAGGAGCAATGCCTAGGATTCAGGGAGCCCCATATCATTCCCGACTTGGTTCAAGAGTTTGGACAACCCACAGGTGTCGGTGCCTCGGTATGTACCCTCTCGCTTCTTGTTTTCATTTTCTCATGTTCTCATAATTTGTGCACAAAGTTCCTCATGTAAAAAGCATAGGTTTTAGGTTTTTTAGCACTTCTACCTCAGTTTTAGCACTTTTTTCATTTTGAGAAGCTTGCTCTTGAAAAAAATTTCCCATTTGACTTACTCATGCACTTTTGAGTTGAATTTTCACTTTTGAACTTCGCTTTTGCATTGTTTTTTCACTTTTGATTGGTCTGGGTCATTTTTTGTGCTTTTGCTTTAGTTCTATGCTTTTGACCTAAAATTTCTCTTTTGATCTAAATGCATATTTGAAATTTTCCCTCGCACTTGCCTTTTTCCATCGCTTTTGCTAATGTTTCCTTGCTTTTGCTAGAAAAGGTTTCACTTTTTCCTTTTTGGATCTCTAAGTCAGTTTCTTCATCATTTTTTTATTTGTGTGTTCAAAGTGAAACCCTAACATCATGGGTTGAATCATTACAGGTGGTCTTGAAACCACTGCAACTGAAGGAGAGATGACCTCGGGATCTATTTGATCCGATTAGCAGTTTTGACATTTTGGAGCAATATTTTCTAGATGTGGTTGTATTGCACCATATTTGTTACATGCCTCCCATCTGATCTCACATGGCAATGATGACCATGCTCGTGGAGCAGTGGCATTCAAAGACTTCTTCATTCCATTTACCTATAGGAGAGGCCACTATTACCCTTGAGGATGTGTGGAGGATTCCCCGCATTCCTATCAATGGTAAGCTCGTTATATACCATGTTCAATGAGGTACTCGTACCATGCGATGTGTGCTTGGCATCAGACATTTGGAGGTTCGGTAGTCTAAGATTGATTTATAAGATTTTGTTGGTAGTGTGGACCTTGTTTCCCTTGTTCTATGTGGTTTCATTTTTGGGCTAGTTGTTCCCGATAGGAGAGGTCGTCAGTTCCCTATTAGATGGGGTATTTGTATTGAGGGTATGTTTGAGCATGGGACTAGATATGCATGGGGTCCGTGTCTTCTCACCCACGTATACAAAGATATACATGAGGTTGTATATGAGTGTGAGAAATATTTTTTTGCAAGTGTCTCTCTTTTGCACGTATAGGCTTGGGAGCACATTGCAATTGCTCGGCCTGATGGTATACAGGATCATACTACTGGGGATCCATACTCATAGCATTATGGAGATTTATTACATTACACCTTGCTTGGGGATCTTCTGTACTAGTGTCGTGTGTTTGATGACATGCCAATTTTTTTTTGGAGACCCCATATGGATTGTGAGGCATGGCTGGAGGATCAAGAGTAACTAATGTACTATTGACAAACCAAATGGTTGATTGGTCGCTCTCATTCTCTTCTAGAGCAATACTTACCTAAAAAAGTATGTTGACAATTTGGAGAGAGAAAGGGCTAATTTCCTAATACATACGAGGTTCAATTTTTTCAGACCACCAGGGAGGTCTGTGTATGGGGTCATTTGGTAGATAGAGATACTGTGATCGATGCTTTGAAATCCCTTTCCCTAGTCACATGGGGTTGGTTGGTTGGTTTAGCGGATTTAGGTACCACACCCAATTATGATCAATGGTGGACACGATGTGTGCCATTGAGATTTACAGATCCTAACGGTGATCGCGTAGTCAACAAAGCAAGTATTACAGGTCATTGCGGGGAGTGGTAACATGTTGAGGTTCTAGTTAAGTAGCTTGGACGGGCCAAATAAAATGGAGCACAGGTTGATCAAGCGCAGGATCAGGGACAAGTTCTAGGTCTCCATTCACCACCTGGGGATGGATGTATACAGTTAGCTCAAATGACTACTGCTAGAGATGCAGAGATATTTTGGCGACAAGCTATTGAGGCGCAAATTGTCATAGTTACTATAGAGCGAGAGAGATTCAGAGTAGAGAGACACAAAGATTGGTCATCGTCTTGTTGTTGAGACATAGTTGCAGAGTGTTATTGTTGAGAAGGATAGTCTGATGATAGAGCATGACATTATACAAGCTAAGCGAGATCAGTTGTTACATATGTCGAAATACTAATAGACCTTGTATGATACCACTATTCCTAGGGTTGCTTGGCATCCACAGTTTGGAGAGCCTAGTGTTGTAGGAGATAGAGGTGGTACGAAGTTAGGTAGGCATTTTGTCAGCCAACCAGATCTAGATGGTTGTCCGCAACCTGGTCTATAGGGTTCTTCCTTTTCTACCAGGGAATGTTATATATGTACTTGATTTTTATGATGTTTATTTCTCAGAGACTTCATATTATAGACATGATTTTGTAGATATAGTCATCGGATCAGTCGAGGCCTCGTATATATGTATTATTTTGTATTATCCTATCACACTTGTTTCATTGATAATGATGTACTATGACATTCTCCCTTTTTTGATGATGATATATATGAGTTATACCTTCTTCGATTTAGATCATTGTATGCTTATGTGATGATCATGGATGATGATGTATGATGATGTATGTTTATCTATATTTTTGTACTTTTTCCGATGTATGCATATGATGTGGATGAATGGATCATATTTTATATGATATGATGGTTTATCATGGATGTGATGATGTTGATATATGATGGATGTATGCCCCATACATTGCACATGATTTTTTTATTTTTTATTATCATCATGATATGTATTGACGACATTGTGGATACAAGATGGATGTGGTATTAAAGATATTTCTATGTAGGATGGATGTTAGTTTAGAATAAATAATTGATGATGGATAGAAATTTGATGTTATTAGTTGTTGATGAGTTGCTTTCGCTTTTCTTGGAGGCTTCACAGTTTGAGCAATCCTGTTTGATGTAGCAAACATATACGATGCACCAGGGAATTAATGACCAAGGTGTCTTTGTATCTATTGTGTGAACTTTGACTCTATAAACTAAGAGTATTCTTGTTCATACCAGACATACAGACTAGTAACACAAGAGGTATTAAGCACATAATATGTCACTGCTTCAATAAAACTTCCATACACTCAATTAAACAAGTATTCACCATGGTAATGTCACAAAAACATCTTACCAACAACAAATCAAAATGACGCTCAATTTCCCCCATTCCTTCTTCTATAAATCCTTATGGACATCCTTGAGAGATCCTAAGAATGAGTTAGTAAAATAAATCATAAAAATAGGACTATAAAAAGATAAAACAATGTTGTTATATCACTTTCCATATTTGTTTGAGGTGGGCCTATATCCGATGTTGATCATGTCTATCGTAGGAATGGATTCGTTAAGACATATCTCTGGATGTTGTTGGTACGTTGTCAAACAATATGTTGTTGATTCTTTGGCATTGTCTTTGTCTATTTTGTAATCAAATATTCATGATTGTTTTTCTTGAAAGTTCTAATTGTTGAATTTTCTTTGCTTGTTATTTGTTTTGTCAAAGGGTGGATGTGACAATTTTTTTATTATGGATGAACAATTTATTGCAGATTGTGATGATGGAGTGGGTCTTTTTGATTTTTTGAGTTTTATGATGATTTTTTTTGTTGTTTTTAGGGGACTAACCTAGGGCCTCAAGGGCTCATCAAAGATAAGCCTTGCCTACGTTGTACACGTAGAGGCTTGTAGTTTGCTTGGTTTAAGTGTTTTTGATCTTTTCTATTTTGTGAATTTTTTTGGATTTTAATTTTTTTGACTAAGTTGAAACAAAACATTATAGAAACCTAAGGGGACTAACCTAGGGTCTCAAGGGCTATTAGAGATAAGCCTTGCCTACGTTGTACACAGAGAGACTACGTAGTTCAACTAGTTGACTCAAAGCATAAACTCATTTTTTTCATTTTTTAAATGGGTAAAAACTTTATTGAAATCAAGAAATAAATAGTACAAAGAGATCGGTAACCCATAGGCTCCCGAAAAAGAAAGCACAAAAACACCCCACCAAGGCAACAACCACCATCCAAACCACCACAAACACCTTATCCATCCATATCATCAGTAATGGCCCTCTCTAATTCATGACAATAATCATGGGATAACTATCCCCACTCCTCAATCTTCCAATCATCAGCATGCTTTGAAGCCTAGTTAGCCAAACAGTCAGCAACACTATTCCATTCATGCAAAATTTGGGAAAAAGACACCACTTCCAACATAGAGCACATTTGCAAAATCTGACGAACCATCGAGGCAAGCTTCCAGTTAACCTTAGCCACCTTTTTCTCTTGCAATAGATTAACAATAATCTATGAGTCAGATTCATAGATAATCCTACACCAGCCCAAAGCACAAGCATGCTCAATAGCCCTGAGAATCGCCAACCCCTCCATAAGGTTGTTAGAATGCTGCCATTTGTGAATGGAGAAGAAGAAAATTATCGAGCCAAAACCGTCTTCCAACTCCAATCCCAGTAGGCCCTGGATTTGTTAGAAATGTGCCTTAGATTTATTGGTGTGATCATGTTCTTGTAGCATTGTGTTTACTCCTTGATCAGTCTGACAGTACCTTTTCGGTGGGACATAGTCCATAGTCCCATCGATGGTATGATATCTCTCATTGGAGGTTATGTGTTTCATCTATGGGACTTACTCTTGTCAAGAGGGAATTTTCAAACGCCTTTTTTAATGGGGTTTATTATCATTTTCATCACTTTTTCCAATCTGGACCAAATTTTGCATCATTTTTTGTATTTTTGGCATTATTCTTGCATCCTAGAACCTTTCTGGACCCTTGGGGCAGCTTTTCAACCTTTATCGAGAAATCAACCCAAAATTTGTAATTTTCGCCCAATTTCTCGAGGGGGTAGGGAGTCAGTTTTATCCTCCCACTAGGGCATCTAAAAAATTAATAAAATTACTTTTTGATTTGGGCAGCATTTTTAATCTGAACAACATTGTTCTTTGAACTGAAGCAATAGGTACTCGCTTCAAAGAGGGGCAAAATGTAGACATTGAAAAATGTCCTAATCAATGTCATACACTCGAATTGGATTTATTAACATCATTTCCTCTTTATCTATCCTCTTTTCACTTAAACAATTCAATTAGTCTAGATAATTAATTAATTGCATCATTTTTGTCTATTTGGCCTAATTAATTAAATTAGGTTAATTCATCTCTTTTCACACTAACACTTCATCTCATTAAATTAAATACATCAAAATATTTAATTTAATCTCCCAAGTCATCTTATTTAATTAAATATCATTTCACCCCTCCCTTATTTATTAAATCATCTAATTTAATAAATATCTCTTAATTCTTCTAATCCCCTAATTACATAAATTAAACCTTGTTTAATTAGAAATTAAACTAATTATTCCTCTAATCAAAGGGAATATTCCCATGGAATATTTTTTATCCTTTTTGCACAATTAAAACTTTGTTTTAATTTGCAAATTAACCTTTTTCCTCACCCTAATGGAATATTCCCTCTCCTCCAATCAACTCACTTGGCTTCTTTAACAAGCCAAACCCAATTACCTCTTTGGCAAGTTACCTTTGACCTATGTCAAAAGTGTGTTTATTTAAGGTAATTGTGAGCCTTTGATTAATCTTCATCTTGCATTCTCATCCATTGATGAGATTCCATGATCCATGCCTCTCATTTCTTTCATCCTGAACCGTTGATTAAGATTTTTGATCTCAACCATTCATTCCGCATTTGCTCTCCTATAAATAGATCACTATTTGGAGACAAATGGATCGATCTTTTATTGCAAAGTCATGTTGTTGAATTTTCTCACATCCATACTCTCAATTTGCACACATTTAGCTTATTTTTAGTTCATTTTAGTTGCATAATAGCTTTAATCTTTCATTAATGACTTCCATGCATCCATTTTAGTTTGTAAATAAATTAGGGTTTTCATCTTTTAGCATCATTTTAGCTTAAATTAGCTTATATTAGCTTAGCAATTGCATAATTAGATAATTTATAGCATAGAATCATGGTAACTTAGCTTGCACCATGTTCATTTTGTGCATAATTTAGGTTTTTCATACGCCAAACATAATGGTTTCATTGATTATCTTCCATAGAATCAACTAAAACAAGCTCACTATCATAGGATTGGGAAAGGGTTGCCAGTTCACATCAACGTGACACCAATTCCACAACAAGATACATTTCAATGGATTAGAGTATATTTTTTCTTTAAAGCTTTCATAAGATTAACATGTTAGGTTTTTTGATAAAATGTTTACTTTCAATCTTGATTGACTAATCTTGTTGAGATTCGAGTATTGGTTACTTCATTATGCTTCGATTCTTCATGGATCAAGTGTAATTCAACCCATAACTGGTATCCTTGCATCGACATTGAGAAGGACCCACTGGTTTCCCCAACAACAAAGCAACCCTGTGCAAGATGTCATTGCGCCAATGTTCACCTAGAAATCTAGGGAGATGCACCCAAACCGAAACTTGATTCAGGAGCTCCTTCAAAGGATCAAAACTCGCATGCCAAGGTTTAATAAATAAACCAATCTGGTTGTGAAAATAAGGCCCACCTTTGAAAACTCTATTGCAATCCGTCATGCAATTAAAAGTCACCATGAAGTAACTGTTTTCCAATAACATTATTTCCATCTCACCTTCTAGGGACCAAGTCCGTTGAGCCCACGACTCCAAAAATTAGATTGAAGCCCTCATTCCCAAGAATTTGCAGAGAAAAGCATGCTTCGAATAAGACTCAATATCCTCCACAATCGATTCTAGTTGAATTACCAACACCGGCCTATCTTTGGTACATTCTAGGCAGTCATTTATCTTCGCAATATGAGAACCTCTAGACAACACAAATCCTTCATTGCCTAAATCAAATGAAAACAAGTTATTATCAAAAACTCTCGAAGAACGATTTGGAGAAAAAGCCCCAAATGTAGCTTGAAAATCCATAGGAGATTTGACCCCCGATGTCTCCCCCAGAGCCATAAACGAGGGGACGAAACACCCTTAAACCCCCAACACCAAGAGCCCACTCAAAAACCAAATCCCACGCTTCAAATAGCAAACCAAAGGGAATACAAAAGATAGCAGTAAGGATAAAGATTGAACACAAGCACAAAAAGAAAGATAGCCGACCTCACCCTAGCCAACATCCAAAACACACACCCCTCACACATCAAATTCCCGACCCCAACATACACACCTACAATAAGACAAATGACGACCACCCGCCAGCTATCAATGGCATGCACCAGAGTCTTACTTCATGCAGGGCACAACCTACACAGGGAAACCACCTATTTCCATATTCTAAATGAATATTATGTAACATATGTAAAATTTTAACATTAAGGTTTGGACCTTGGTTGTTGGCACTATAGGCAAGAAGCCCCACCAGTTCACCAAGGAGCCCCCCCTTAATAGGAGGGTAAACAACAAACTCCATTGTTGACATGGTAGAGAGTGACCCCGCGAAGTTTGAACCTTGGTTGTTGGCTCTATAGGCAAGAAGCCCCACCATTTCACCAAAGGGTCCCCCTTTTTTTTGGGTTTTTAAACAACATTGTTAACTTGGATTGATATTCCACTTTTGTTTCTAGAGGATATGTTGTGGCAAATCTACTTGAACTAGTTTGAGGTTCAAGTAAATGTTGATATCTTAGATTGTTTGAGTGGAGGAATAATGCAATGATGTTTTTTTGTTTTAGATGTTTTTTGAATGTTTTTGAGTTTATTTGTATTTTCAGATTTTTATTATTATTTTGTTTTTTTGACCATGATATGACACTCAAAGATCTAATCCATGATTAGCTTTGGGAAGTTGCACCCAGTTGGAGACATGACTACTTTCCTTAATCAGTAACAAGCCATGGTTGGATACATGTGTTTTATTATGGAATGAATGGGTGAATGTCATGGTTAATATCGATAGATAATGATGCGGGTCTTATTCAAACATAGCACCTATTTGCTAGGTTTTCACTATGGTACTCGTTCTAAAAGCGCTAAAAAGTGGTTTTCACTCAAAGAACATTTTATTTCTTTTTACTGTTTTCTTGATTTTTGATTTTTTTTTTAATCTTTTTTGATTTTTTTTGTATTTTATATAGTCTATTTTTAATTGTCTATTTCTAAAATTGTTAAAATATCCTTTATCTTTTTTTTTTTATTGGTTCATGTTGTCAACTGCAAAAATTAGGATTTTTTTCTTTTCTAAATTATATGGATAGCAATGTGTTTAATTCATTGAATCAAATTTTAAACCTATTAATCATTTGAATGACATGAAAACTATTACATACATCATAATATAATTACATTGTTGACTTAGAGGTAGTATTTTACATATTTTATTTAATAATTTTGGTAAGATTTTCAAAACTTATGGCAAGATTTATATTTATAATTTGTTTGGTGTGTATTATACATCACAATAAATTTTATCTATCTATATTAAATATTAAAGTAAAATTTATCTATCTATAGTTAATATTTCAATAAAATCTACCCATTAAATGTTAAGGTAGAAATTTTTAAAAATATACATGTAATAATATAATTTAGCAAGACAAAAATTACATTAATATGCCAAAAAATACATCATGTCTGCTTAGTAGGGTTTGCAAGATTGCAAAATTCCACGTCAAGCCCACATAGAAACTACCCCAATAGGGCCACATTCAGCCACTCAAAAATAGCAAACCTAGGAACTACAAAATGGAAAACACTAACACCCAATACTGATAGTATTTAAACCAGGGCATAGCCCTCCACCGAACACAATAAGAGGAGATACCAACCTTATACATTTAGAACTGAAAAACTATTAAGACGAAATTGCAGACACACATCATCATACCCCAACTTCGACATTCTCATACCCCACAGACACTAGCTAGAAGCCATTCATTTTGAAAAATTGGTCGAATTCTACCACCCATTTGAAATCAATGACTGGCTCCATTGATAGCAACTTCTTCAGAAAATTGACCCCATAAGCAGCAATTTGACGATTCCTAACCAGTGTCATTCCTTTAAGCTCTAGAAGCAGGGGATAAGCTTTAATGACCTCACCTGCCACCTTAACCAACGAAAGATCGCGGGGCTGAGGCACGCCACAACCCAGAAGTGTCGACTTCATCACCTTGTCCAAACCGCCCATGAGCTCACTTTTGAAAAGCTTGTAGACGATTACCTTTGCCTTAGCTTTGGGAGTCCTCACATCTAGTATCGACGCTAGAAAACGGGAGACAATATGGGTGTTGACCCTAAAAGTCCCCCGATTCACCAGTAAATCCTTACCCATAATCATTTTGACAACAACCACCGCATGAGGATCAATCCTCAACATAATCTGCTTCAATTGTTGGTCGGTAATATGCTTAAAAGTTGTCTACCGCACCTTACAATCGAGTTGAATGGGAGTGTCCTAACCAATGCTTACTACTACCTTAGAAGAAACTTGCACAATGAATTTGGAATGTTCCGCCATGGTTAACGTGCAGAGCAAACCACAAAACAAGCCAAAGATAACAAAAGCCTACCCAACTATTGTTATATAATGAAACTCTTTCGCCAAGCTTGCCCAACTTACAACGTTGTGCATATGCCATTGTGCTTTGCTCTACTTCATGAACATCTTCCACTTGTCCTAGATCATGCAAAATGCATCGTCATTCTTGCCAACTAGGAGATTGATCGTATCAAACCTAGATCAACGAAGATGCGAGCATTATTACATTGAGCCGCCAATTGTTGAGGCATGTAGCACCATTAATGCTTTTAATTATGAGCCTTCAAGCTACCCTGAAGGCATGAGCTAAGAATGAAGGTTCATTAATGAAACCTCTGCCAAGCGCCAACTTGAATCTAATACGAGTTGGTTATCCACATCAACCGCCACGTAAGCCCCAAACCCACAAAAAGGACTTTAAACAATGGCCAATCGAATTCATTTGCTTGTTTGTCATTTGCGACCAGAACATCAATAGTCACAGTCTCTCCACGTCCTTGTTGTGGAGAGATGCCTACCCAACCACCCATTATATATATATATATATACAACAACTAACAATCACATTACATCACTATCTACTTCTATTAACTAAATGTTTAAAACAACCAAACACACCCTTGTGAAAACCTTTCTTCCATTGTTAAAAATGGGTGTCCCATAAACGAACTTTATTAAAATATTAAAATATTTCAAAATTGTAGATAATCTAAACCTGGGCTCAATAAAAGTAGTACTTAAAATGGGCTCTATTCAATCTCTTACACTCAGATTCGTTGTTTTTCTTCGTAGCTCTTTCATCCGTAAAGTACCAGCGGAACAAGAGGGTCATGGAGATCCGAAGTCTGGGAAAATCCAGTCATTTGATTTGTTCACCAATTAACCGATTGCCTTCGCAACCCAAGCTTACCCAACTCAGATTATGCTGTGTTACCAAGGCTTTGGTATCTGATAGGCTTCAATACAGTATTAGTAGTTCCTGCACAAGTCAACTTTGGCCTAAATTTACTGCAATCTCGTCTACTGTCAATAGACAGAGTTTCAAGGGCAGGACAAGACATAGAAGATGCTCTGCAATAAGTAAGCCAATCTCAATCTTTTTCTGTTTCTAGATTCGGATTCTCTGAAATGGGTATTTCTGCTTTTGGCTCCCTTAATATACTCTCATGCTTCTTAGCCAACTGTTCGCTGTCCGCTTCTCTTTGACCACTCAAGATTTATGCCTTGAAATTTGTAAACAGGAACCCATTAAACAATATACAATATTCTTATTGAGGTACCATTATAGGTCTTCTTTTTTTTAATTAGTGGTGTAAAACAAGGAAAGTGTTAGGTATATCTGTCCGTAATGTGGGTTGTTTTGCATAGAGCCTTGAACTGCAGCAGCGGAATCGTGGAAGGTTTTGTATCAGTTTCTTTTTTGGATTTTTTGCCCACCGCTTTTAGGGCCATTATTTATTTATTTTATTTTTAACTGGAATGGCTCAGGGCTCAAACTTATGGCATATGCCTATTAGCTACTCAAGGTTGCTATGCTCTCATTCTAATTCGCAATCTTTGCTTTTGTTTGCGCCAGTTGCTTAAAATTGGATATGCGCCAGTCACTCGCAAATTGCACACCATTGCCCATCTCGCAAAAGGTTTTACCCTATCTGATTGGTGCTTTCGCTCAAGTACCCTGACCAAGCTCTGCTACCAAGCTGTTATATTGCGCTATTATTGCATTGAAGTTTTTAAACTAAATCAAATTAAGAAATGTGCATCAGACACCCAGAGTTTAAATTCCAGTGAGCTGAAAATGAAGAATTCCATAGTTTATTGCATATGGTTCTAGGATGAGTAGTTTACTTACAAGCTCCATTACCAGAAACAAGAAACATAATGATAATCACAATATAACGAAGAAGGGGGTTATAGAGGTTGCTTATAAGATTTAATTTTGTAGAGAGTTTGGCACGTTAATTTATGTACTGTTAGGTAGTACAGGTAAAATTCACAAAATCAAATAACCCCGTTAATGGGGTAATTGAGAAAATTTCAAAGTGGAAATTCATTTTCTGGATTCATGATGGGGCAGCTAGAGGGAACCTGGGGTCAGCTAGTGCACCAGCCAATTTGCTGAAGGGCCTTTTTCTTTAGGTAAAAAATCTAACAAAGATGCAGAGGCTTTGGCAGCTCTGAAAGGGCTCAAATTAGCTATCTCATCTGGTTTCGAATGGCTAGAAGTGGAAGGGGATTCCCTTTTAGTGATTAATGGTTTGTCTAAGAACCATTTGTATGATTGGAGTCTGAACAACATTTTAGATGACGCTCGGGTTTTGCGGAGTCATGTTGACAAGTTTATGTTTATTCATTGCTTCCAGTAAAGTAACATGGTAGCTAATTACCTAGCTAATACAGGGGCGGATCAATTTCCTCTCTCCCTCAAGCTCAACGATAACACGGATGAATGGAATTTGATGCAATTGTTAGAGAAGGATTCCTTTCATGAAAAATATTTTATTACTTTTAACATTACATCTCAACCATTTCTTTCTAATGATTGGTCGTAATAATTTCTTTTGGTGGCCTTGTTTGAAGAGGAAAAGATCGATAAAACAGCGAGTTATCTGATCAAAATTCACAGCAGAAGAAACAAAATCAGTAAAGAGTTGGAAAACAACATGAAGTAGTTTGGTAGAGTCGGCTGTTGTTTTTGTTGTTTTGGCTAAGGTGGTCTTTCGGTTTCATTTCGAGGGTCCCATAGACTGACTGATCTCGTGGACGTTATTAAAATCAATCAATCAATCAATCCATAGCTTATGGGTATTCATACATTTATCTCCAATTCCTCTTTTCATGCTTTCTTTGTTTTTTTCTTTGAAATGATGTTCCCCATTTAGTAATTTGTTCCAGAGTACACATAGCACTCTTGGCTTGTGCGTGTTCCTGCGTTTATTTCCAACTTTCTCTTTTCAACGCATTCTTAGCATTTTTGTTTGTGCTCTAAGATTTTCCTTTGTGCAGGATTTTCTGTAGCTTGTATGGCTGTGGCTTGCTATAAGAGCCATGAAAAAAAGATTTTCAGTCAGAAGTTTCCTTACATCATTGTGGTCTCAAATTTTCGCTTAAGAAAAACATTCAGTGGCAGTGATTTTTTGACTCTTCATTACATGAAAGAGGTTGGGTGAAGAGGGGCTTGCCAATTTGGGGTATGCTACGCCTTTAACCCAATAACTATATCAGGTCATGTGTAGCTGACTTATGACTTATGTAATCATTTAATTAGTCTTATTTATGTAGTCAAGCCAGCCTAGGTGATATAATTGGATATCCAAGTCAATCTGAATGGTATTGAAGGCATAAATAGAGTATATAAGGAGTTTGTAAGTGTTATTTGATCATCATATTGTAAATTGTGTTCTTCTTGGAGACTTTTGGAGCTGCCCCCTTGAAGTGGCCTTTTTTTCTCAAGTATTTTTAGCATATTCCTTATATTTCTTCTTCTTTTGCGCAAGTTGTTTCATTACAATTGGTATTAAAGCATGATCTTGACATTCAAAGGGCAAGAATCAAGGAGATTTTTCAACTCAAGAGGTCAAATTGGGAAGTGCATCTCTTTCGAATGGGTGATTTTTAAATTGTTTGTGAAGTTCATATTGAAGTGGCTACAATCTTGACTTGAGGTCATTTAGAGCAGATTTGAGGAACTTATTGGGAAATTAAGGTTTACACCAAATTCGTTCACAAGGCTGCAAACTTGCGAATTTCTTGGAGGTTTTGAGGTGATATAATTAGGTATTCAAGTCAACTTGAATAATATCCAAGGCATAAGTAGGGTATATAAGGAGGTTGTAAGTGTCAATTAATCATCACATAGTTGAATAACTCACCAAGCCCAAAAAACACGACTCAACAAAAACATGATAAAAGCTTAGCAAAAACTCGACAACTTAAAAGATTTCTTAAATTTCATTAAAAACACATTTTTTGTTGCAAAAATTCAATGATAAGATGCATCCAATGAGTACATAAAAGAAACAAGTTGAGTCTAGTTGTATTTGATTGATTTGAAAGAAAAATTGGGTACAAAATGGATCCTCATGTGGAATGCGTTGATAGTCTGAAACAAAATGAAAATAGCAAATTGTTTTTGTAAAATTTAAAATAAATACTACATTAATATATTTTACAAATTTACATCTTCCTCTTCCCATGTCTAGTGAAAACTATGGGGAGGTATAACTAGATGATATTATAGATGAAGAATTGTAGGCAAACTTGGAAACTTGGACTTGGAGAGTACCTAGAAAATGAAATGAAATGAAAATGCCTTTTTAGCGGCTGTGGGAGACCTTTTTTTTGGATGGGTGAGTTTTTTTTGTGGACTTGTTGAGTTTTTGGTGAAAACTCGCCAAAAACTCAGTGAGTTTTTCTCCTTTATTCGGCAAGCAATTTTGGAGAGTAAATGCAAGAAAAACTCGTCAATTACTTGGAGAGTTTTTCAACTATGGATCATCATATTGTGAATTATTTTCTTCTTAGAGACTTTTGGAGCTTACCCCTTGAAGTGGCCTTTTTTATCAAGTATTTTTAACATATTTCTTATATTTTTTCTTCTTTTGTGCAAGTTGTTTCATTACAAGTGGTATTAGTGCATGATCTTGGCATTGGAAGGGCAAGAATCAAGGCGATTTTTTTAGCTCAAAAGGTCAAATTGGGAAGCACATCTCTTTCAAATGGGTGATTTTTTTATGATCTTTAAATTGTTTTTCAAGTTCATATTGAAGTGGCTATAATCTCGATTTGAGGTCATTTAGAGCAGATTTGAGGAAGTTATTGGGAAATTAGGGTTTACACCAAATTCATTCACAAGGCTGTAAATTTGCAAATTTCTTGGAGAATTTTTGTGAAAGGTGAGATCTAGGCCCAAGTAAGTTACAATAATTTTTTTATATCATTTGGGTTTGTTGTGTGATTTATTGCAAAATTATTTTTATCATAGCCAATCTTGTCAGAAGAGGCAAAAACAATCTTGTCACATCTAGAAAATCTCTAGACAACGAGGATATAGCAATTGAGGAGGTTGATCTTAGTGATATGAAGGATGAAAACACCAAGTTTAAGGAAGACATTTCATTATTGAAGGTAGAGATGATATTCATGAGAGTAGAGATTAGTTTATTATCAAGCAAAATTGAGTACCTTTTGAGTGGGATGGAATCTAAGGGAGAAAATTAACATAATAAGAATTGGGAAAAAGATGATGCTTCTAAGGGACATGATGCTTTTATGTTTGACTTAGATTTCAAGATGGATCATCACCCAAATTATTTTATGGCTAGATACTTTACACCAAAGATGGATATGTGAAAGTTTGATGGCAAAGATTTAACCAATTGGCTTTGTCAAATGAAGCAATTCTTTGATCTTCATCATGTTCCTTATCAACAAAATGGTGCAATGGAATCTTTATACTTGGATCTTGACCAATTCATTTGGTTTCATTGGATATGCGAAGAGAAGAAAAAGAAGGGATGTGTTATCACATGGTCTATTTCCTAAGAGGTGCTCACTACACATTATGGTGACAATCTTATTGATAGCTAGTTCAACCAACTTACTAAATTAAAACAAATAGGTATAGTCAAGGATTATATTTATCATTTCCAAACTTTGTCTTTATGAGTGGAGAATGTGGCAAAGGAAAATTTGAAGGAATTATTCCTAGGGGGTTTAATTAACCACATCAAGTATGAGGTATGCATGTTTTGTCCAAATTATGGCAAGGTAGGTAGAGGAAAAGTTTGTGGTCAATAGAAGGCAAGATTTTGTAAACATAAGAAATAATACTCCTACACAGTCATTACCTCAACCTAGTAGATTGACTTTGCAACAAATTGAAGAGAAGAGAGCAAAAGGTTTATGTTTCAATTATGATAGAAAACATAATTGAGGTCATAAATGTATTGAAAAGAAATTGTTTTGCATTGATGGTACAAATGAGGAAGAAGAGGAGGAAGAAGTACCATTAGAAGATGCCAATGAGACATGTGAGGAGTTATGAAATACTTAACCAACCATTTCTTGTTACACACTTTCTAGAATTAGTACCCCACAAACTCTCAAGGTGGTGGGTTTCTTGAAAAAAGAGAGAGTAAGAGAATTGATAGACCTGAGACATAGTCACAAGTTCATCTACAAGAAGTTAGCTACTTGTTTGAATGGTTTTATATATCCCGCTTCATAATCTTAGGCCCAAATTGTAGATGAGGGTGTTATTAGTTTTTTTGGGAAAATCCCACAACATTAAATTGACCATGGGAGAATACTGACTTGATTGCCCAATATTCCCACGGTGCAATAGATATTGTGTTGGGAGTATAGTGGCTCACTTTATTGGGGACAATTGAGATGAACCTCTAGCAACTATTCATGAGATTTCACTTAAAGGGTAGGACATTCAAATTAAGAGGGTTGTGTGCAAAGTCCTTGTTGATGGTAAGCCCTCATTAAATGCAAAAGATGCTTAACAAAGGGGTTGATGCAATTGTGGCCCAATTATTTTCATCAACAACCTATTAGTCAAATATTCATACCTAGCTAGATCTACAATCAATTATAGAGTCACTTGATTTTTTTTGGAGATATGCTTAAATGATTGATTCCTTAAAGGGATTAGGATCATGCCATTCAATTAGTACTAGGGAGTCAACCCCTCAAATTAGGTATTATAGGTGCCCCTATGTACAAAAAAGTAGATGGCTCAGGAGATGCTAAAGTTAGGTATTATAAGCCATAGCTAGAGTGCCTACTCTCCTGTGGTGATGGTACATACGAAGGATGACACTTGGTGAATGTGTCCAAACTATAGAGAGCTCAACAAGTATGCAATCAAAGATAGTTTCCTATTCCAATCATTGAATGATTTACTAGATGAATTGAATGGAGCTACATTTTTTTAACAAAACTTGATCTTAGATTAGGTTATCACCAAATTTGAATTAAGAATGTATTCCCAAGACAATATTTAGGACTCATGAGGATCATTACTTGTTTTTAATGATGTCATTTGGTCTTATTGATGCTTCTACATTTCAAAGTTTGACAAGTTCCATCTTTAAGCCATTTTTGAGGAAGTTTGTATTTATATTCTTTAATGTTATATTGATCTATGGCAAGAAACGTGAAGACTAGTTGCACCATGTAGATTCGACATTACAAGTTCTCCAACAACTCTAACTTTATGCTAAACATTCCAAGTGTGCTTTTGGTCTCAAAGAGGTGGAGTACTTGGGTCACATAGTATCTCACAAAGGAGTAAAGGTTGATCCTAACAAAATAAAGGTTATGATGGAGTGGCCTATTCCTAAAATCATTAAGAACTTAAGGGGTTTCCTAAGACTCACTAGATACCATGGAATATTTGTGAAGAACTATGAATGCATATCAACACCCCTCATAGCTTTGTTGAAAACGGATGCTTTTCAATGGAATGATTTGGCTAATACAACATATGAGAGACTAAAGGAGCCTATGTTTAACACTAGTTGTAATCACAAGAATTCACCAAGGATTTTTTTGTGGAGTGTGATGCTTCAAGAAATGGTATAGGAGTAATTGTCATGTAGGAAGGTAGATCCATTGCTTTTGAAAGTCATCAACTAAAGGGTAAGAGTCAACTCAACCCCATTTATAAGAAGGAAATTATAGCCATTCTTCATGTAATGAAATTGTGGAGGCCATATTTGATGGGTAGACGCTTCACAGTTAAGATAGATCATGATAGCCTAAAATATTTTTTGGAGCAATGGAAGAGCAACAAAAATGGGTCACTAAGATGTTGGGCTATAACTTTGAGATCATATATAAGAACAAGACGAAGAATATAGTGACCAATCCACTATCTAGGAAGGATGAGGCATTGTTGTGCTCTATTTCATTGTTACAAATAGATTGGGTTGAAGAATCCAAAACAGATGGTGGAATGATGTTGTTATAGGGAATCTCATTCATTAGTTGCAAAATGATCCTAGTAGTTTAGATAAGATTTGTTGGAAGGGACTCTTTGTGGTATAAAGAGAGATTATACCTAAGCAAGAATTCCACCCTCAAACAAAATATTCTCAAGGAGCTTCATAGTTCTTCGGTTGAGGGATATTTAGACTTTTTGAGCACATGTCATTGAATCAAGGAAGATTTCTTTTAGGAAGGGCTTAAAGGTGATGTTCAAAAGTTTATGGTAGAATGTTTGGTATGTTAAAGAAATAAAGGGGAGATAGTTTAGACACTTGGTCTTTTGCAGCCAATCAAAATTCATCATTTTCTTTTGATACATTATATTTTATTTTTCTTAAAGTAAAATGCAAGATTTTTAACTTTTCAAATTTGAAAAATTACTTTTCTTCAATCTTATTGGCTACAAAATTTTGAGATGGCGAATTTTCAGGAAAGCTAAGCATAAACTTTTTTATCTAGGTATTTTCCCACTATAATAAAAAAAATATTTAACTAATTTTTAGAAAAAAATTTAAACTCTTCAAAAGTTGTTATATTTTTCATTCTATGCATTTATTTACTTGTCATATCTTAAAATATAATTAAAAATTATTATCATGAAAAATAATCTAATAACAAATTCAACATATAATGTATTTTAAATATATTATATTATTAAAATTATTTTTAATATATTATATTATATTAATTTATAAAAAAATATATTAAATTAACATATAATATATTTTAACTCAACAACATATTATAATATATATACTATATAATATGGAACATATATAATATCTAATATATAATTTTAACATCTAAATTATCTTTAATATATATCATATTAGATTATATATTATATTAAATAAAACATCTAATATATTTGTCTTTTTAACCAAAAATAAATAAATAAAATATTGAAACAAGTAATTGATATTTAGCTAATACAATATTCATTCATATAAAATTTACCTTTATTTTTATTTAAAATTTTTAATTTCACTTAAACTCATCAAATTTAATTTAATAAATTTAAATATTAATTATTTTATAATATATAATTCTTATATATATATATATATATATATATATATATATGCAACCAATCAATTTTTATTTTTTTTTCTACATTATATTTTAATTTTCTTAAAATGAAATGCACAATTTTTAACTTTTTAAATTCTCAAAATTTGAGCATAAGGCAGATTTTCAAGAATGCTAACCATAAACTTTTTTATTGCAGATTTTGAAGGCATTTTCAATGATTTTTACACCAACAAGTTAATCTTTGCATTTGAATGAATTTATCCAAAATATTTTAACAATTTTAATTTTTTCTAACTATTCAAAATTTATTTTCTCCAACTCTAAATTAATTACTTTTTATTTGAAATTTTATTTACTTATTACATCTTAAAATATAATTAAAAAATTATTATATAGTATATGAAAAATAATCTAATAACAAATTAAAATATATAAACTATATAATATATAACATTTAATATTTTTTTAATATATTATATTATGAAATTATTTTTGAAATATTATATTAATACATTAAATTATCATGTAACATATTAACTTTAGCATTGTATTATAATATATATACTATAATATGTAACATATAATATATAATTTAATATATTAGATAATAATTTAATAATATTAGATTTTAATTTTTAGTAATTTAATATATTATTTTTTAATCATTGAATATATTTTAATTAGATTTAAAAAAAAAAAAAAAAAAACGGGTAAAAACTTTATTGAATACGGAAGAAAATCAGTACATAAGAATGAGGGAGCCAACTAGCTCCCACAAAAGAAAACCCAGAACATCAAGCCCCAACGAAACCACCAACCAAGCAACCATCAACAACTTATCCCTCCATATCATCAGCGATAACCCTCTCAAGTTCAAGAGAATACTTAGGAGATAACTTGTCTCCACCCCTCAATCCTCCAATTATCCTCATGCTCAGAAGCCCACTTGGCCAGACAATCAGCCGCCCTATTCCATTCACGCGGAATATGGACTAAAGACACTTCCTCCAAAGTAGAGCACCTCTGCCAAATCTGTCTAACCACCACCGCAATCTGCCAATTAACATCAACCACCCTTCTCTCAAGCAACAAATTAACCAAAATCTGCGAATCAGATTCACAGATAACCTTACGCCAACCCAAGGCGCAAGCACGCTCAATAGCCCAAAGAATCGCCAAT
Source organism: Sequoia sempervirens (assembly GCA_007258455.2). Classification (NCBI taxonomy): domain Eukaryota; kingdom Viridiplantae; phylum Streptophyta; class Pinopsida; order Cupressales; family Cupressaceae; genus Sequoia; species Sequoia sempervirens. The sequence continues at coordinate 22,286 of VDFB02171668.1, forward strand.
CCTTCCATAAGATTATTGGTATTCCGCTCCTTATGGATGGAGAAAAGAAAAATGACCGAACCCGTATAGTCTCTACCAATTCCACCAATGCCAACAAGCCTAGGGTTGCCTCTAGAGGAACCGTCAGTATTAATCTTCAGAACCTCCATCGGAGGAGGCATCCACCTTCCAACCCTTTGAACCTTCGTTTTCGCTCTCCTGCCTCTTCTAACACAGGCAGAGACAGGAGACAACCCCTGCACCCCCAACCTCTTCATAATCTCATCATCACTTCTTTCCAACGACAGGGCCACTTCACATTTAGCTTCCACTGTCTCCTGGATCATACCAATAATTATGTGTCAAACCTGTTGAGCCAACAACTTCTCTCCATGAAAAATCCTACGATTCCTTTCCAACCAAATTTTCCAGAGGATGAAAGTAGGACCAATGCTCCACAAAATATGGAGAAAAGAGGCCTGGGAGGGGGGCCTTCCCAGATTACTCCAGAACTCAACAAGAGAAGACGCATGAACACAGGGATGTTTCCAAACACCCCACCACCAATGCCAGAGCATCAAAGAATAAGAACATCGAAAAAATAAATGGGGAGAATCCTCCTCACTATAGCCACACAACACACACATAGAAGGGCCCTGGAATCCCCGCTTATGGAGATTCTCCCAGGTCAAACATCTATTCCAAGCAAGAGTCCAAGCAAAACAGTTGCACTTGGGCCAAGAAAATTTGTTCCACACTTGTTTCCACCAAGGGACCTCCCCCCCCCCCAAACTGATGAGAAATCAACTCCTGATAACCACTAGCTACAGTAAAAACACCCTTGGGGTTCGGGCTCCAAGCTAGAATATCCTTATCCCTAAGGGAGTTACATTATCTGCCAGCCAAGATACTCTGAAGCACAATACTATCCTCCTCCAACCCGAGAACGGGCCATTCACTAGGGTCCTTCCACCTAACCACCCCCACCTGTCCTCCAGGGTCAAAGTTCTTAAAATCACTCACTCTAGACCAACTGGCCTCCAAAAAGCATTGAGATAGAGTCACCAAGTTAGGGTACTGTTGTAGAATGGGTGTGTAACCATCCCAAGCATCAAACCAGAACATAGCCTCAGCTCCCTTATTACAAATCCAGAACAGGCCCTCCTTGATTAGCGCAACCCCTTTCTTAAGCGTTCCCCAGATCACTGAGCCTTTCCCAGCCAGAGGAAACCTGGGAAGCTCTTCCTTACAAATCCCCGGAAGATACTTGTGGGACAAGATCTTGGCCCAACTATGATCCTGTTCCACACACCACCTCCAGTAAAGCTTTGAAGCTAATGCCAACCCAGACCAAGTCGCCTTCTGCAAACCAAGTCCCCCAACCTGCCGAGGGCTACAAACAACATCCCACTTAACCAGACTCCATTTGGATGAGGACAAGCTACCTGCCCATAAGAATTGCCTAGCTAGTGAATCCAAGTCCTTCACAAACCCAGCAGGAGCCACCTGTAGTATGCACCTATAAATAGGAAGAGCCTGCACCACAGACTTAAGCAACAGAACACGTCCAGCAAAAGACAACCATCGATGAGTCCAATGACTAACTTTAGCACGAAACTTGTCCAAAATATTCTGCCAAGATTCTCTGGGGAGTCTACTGGCAGAGATGGGAATACCCAGATAGGTTAAAGGCAGAGACCCAATCTGGAACCTCAAGATACGAGAAATCCTTTGTTGAATAGGCCGCGGAGTATTAAAGAAGAAAATGGAGGATTTGTCTTCATTAATCCTTTGACCAGCAGCAGCAAGATAGATATCCAAGGCCTTACGCAGATTCGAAGCTTCTCTGATCCTGGCCAAACCCATCAGAGCCGTATCATCCACAAATTGTAGGTGAGACTGAGGAGGCAAGTCATTTCCCCATTTCCATCCCTGAATCAAACCCAACTCCACATTACGTTTCACAAGTCTACCCAGACCTTCCGCCAGAAGAATAAATAAGTACGGAGAGATAGGATCCCCTTGGCGAAGGCCCCTAGAAGCACTAAAAAGAGCGGTAGGCTCCCCATTAATCAACACCGAGAAAGAAGTGGAGGTAACGCAGCTCATCACCCACTGGATCCATCCCTCAGCAAAGCCAAAAGCACTAAGAATTTTCCTCAAAAAGGACCACCTCACTCTATCATAAGCCTTTGCCATGTCAAGCTTGATGAACATAGCCTTTTCTTTTGAGGAGGCCATTGAATGAACGGTCTCCGTAGCAATGACCACCCCATCCAATATTTTTCGGTCCTCCACAAAACCACTTTGTTCCTTAGAGATAAGCCCACTGAACCACCACTTCAACCTATCAACTATCAGCTTGGAGATAATTTTATACACCACATTACAAAGAGAAATGGGCCGAAACAAACTCAGACGATCCACCCCTTCACATTTGGGAATGAGAGCAAGGAAAGTAGAGTTTAAAGCACAAAGCATCTGCTTGTTTTTCTGAGACTCGCGCACCACCTCCAATAGGTCCAACTTAATAATGTCCCAAAATTCTTGATAAAATTCAACAGGAAACCCATCAGGACCTGGGGCTTTCCCTTTCTTCATCTGAAACACAATACCCTCTAATTCCTCCAGCGAGACATCACTCAAAAGATGCTCATTCATCTCCTGAGTGACCAAAGAGGGAATACAAGACAGCACATGGTTTTCCTCCTCCATAACATCCTGAGAGTCCTCCTGAAATAATAAAGAATAGAACTCTGAGGCTTCTCTAGATATATCCTGCAAGGAAGACAGATGCTCACCCCTGTCATTCACTAGAACAAGCATAGAGTTACCATGTCTCCTAGCCTTCACTGAGTTGAAGAAAAAAGCAGTGTTTCTGTCACCCTCCTGTAACCACTCAACTCTGGCCTTCTGCTTCCAGAAAATTTCCTCGCGCAACTCACACTCCTCCAACACTTTCTGAGCCCAGGCTTCCTCCCTGAGTAAATCCTCAAAAAGTCCAAACTCCCTTATCTCTCGGGTGATGACATCCAAGCCAGCTTGAGCCTCAACCTTAGCATGGAAAATATTGCCAAAGTGCTGCCTATTCCACCTTTTGAGTTGATATTTTATAAACTGCAGAATCTTAGAAAAAGAGTACATGGCAGTACCAAAAGCAGGTCTTCCCCTCCGCCACCAGTCAGCCATATGCACCTGCAAAGAAGAATCTCTTAACCACATAAGCTGGAACTTGAAAGAAGGGGACCGAGCCACCCGAGCAGAAGAAGCAGAAAACTTAATAGGCCAGTGATATGAACCCCTCCAGTCCAAAATCTCAGAGCTAGAAGACAACCCTCCACCAACCCAGAAACTGGACACTAAGAAACGATCAAGCCTCTCGGAAATACAGTTTCCCCCAATCTCCTATTGTTCCAAGTAAACTTCCCATTTCGAGGCTTAATGTCAACCAGGTTCAAAGCAGAGATGCTATCACGAAAAAGGAAAGCTAAGGGTTCCAATCTCACAACACCCCCTTGCTTCTCATCAATCTCAATAATAGCATTGAAATCCCCAGCAACAATCCAAGGGAATAGAGGAGCTAGGCTCCGAACATAAGAAATATGAGACCACAGTAACTTCTTACCAGAAAAATCAGTACGCGCGTAGATGTTTGAGAGAAGAATAGTTTCCCCCAACTCCAGATTTGACACAACCACTGAGATGGATGACCTGGAGGACACCCACCAAAGAGGACAAACCTTCACTGGATTCCATAGACAGGCCACCCCACCAACACTACCATGAGCCCCAATACACTGGCAATTTCCCTGCACCCACAACTTAGGCATCATACCCAACATACCATCAACCGATAACTTAGTCTCCTGAAGAAAAAGAATATCAGGATAATGTGAACGCAACAAATCATGAACAACTTTTTGTCTAGGGCCATTGTTCAAGCCCCTCACATTCCAGGAGAGGACAATCATTTCGGAGGATTGGAAAAATGTGACTCCAGAGTCTTAACTGACCCAGCCTCCACCAGAGACTCCCCCATCAATTTCAATTTCTCCAAATCCTTCTTTCTCCCTACTTTAGAAGATTTCTCCACCATCCCTTTCTTTAGGTCCTTCTGGAGAATTCCCAATGAGGGAGAAGCCTTATTACCTTTTACCAAGCCCGCTCCCGCTTTCTCCAATGGGCTAGAGAGCCCCCCTTCGCCCACCTTCGTCTCCACTATAAGTTCAGCCTTCCCATGAACCACCATACTTCGGTTCGATTCCAATTGAATAACCTCCAATTCTTGAGAAGTTTGGACGCACTCTGGTAAAATGCCTTCCTGAACCCCTTCTGAAGCCCCCTGATCCAAAGTCAACAAACCTGGATTTACCTCCTGATGACCAAGGTCATCAAGCACCTCAAATCTGTTACAGGAATCTCCATCATGGCGATCCTTAAAAGTCCTCTTTTGGCCTCGGTTCCTATTACGAGCCTTGGCTGGAATAAAACCTTTAGCATCCATAGCCTCACCCGGCACAGGTTCCTTACCCTTATCGACCTTTGATGGATTGCAAAGAGGTTAGGTTGCTAGATTCCCTAGAATTTTAAACTTCGGGCATCTTCTCTGCAAATGCCCATACTCACGACAAAGACGACACTGAAATGGAAAAGTCTCGTAGTCAAGCTGCTGCACCCAAGAGCAAGAACCCGCACGCATTTCCAAAGAATCTGGGATTGGGATATTTAAATCCATTTCAACACAAATACGAGCAAAAGTCATTACCTTTTTGTCCATAGTTTGTTGAGAAGGACCCACTGGGTTTCCCAGTAATGAGGCAACGCGATGCAAAATGTCATTGCGCCAAAATTCCACTGGAAATCTCAGGAGGCAAACCCAAACTGGCACCTGATTCAGAAGCTCCTCTGAAGGATCAAAATCCGCATGCCATGGCTTAATGAAGAGCCCAACCTGGTTGTGGAAATAAGGCCCACCTTCAAAAACCTTGTTACGATCCATCATGCAATTAAATGTCACCATGAAGTAGTTGTTAGCTAACAACATTATTTCCATCTCACCCTCCGGGGACCAAGAACGATGAGCCCATGATTCTAGAAATTGGAGCGAAACCCTCATTCCCAAAAATTTGCAGAGCAAAGCATGTTTTGAGAAATACTCAATGTCCTCCGCAATTGATTCAGGTTGAATAACCAGCATCGGCCTCTCTTGAGAGCGTTCAAGGCATCCATTTGTCTTC
>VDFB02171669.1:0-23328 GCA_007258455.2 Sequoia sempervirens
TAACATTTTTGTGGTGAGATCACAACTTTCTTTGTAGGATCGAGAACCTATGGAGCCTCCTCGCTTTCCTAGCTTTGCAAGATTGAGAACCTGTGGAGCCTTCTCTCCTCTCTTCACGTCCAGGTGCACTGGATAAAAGATATGCTTCCTCGACACTATGGGTATATTCGCTTTAATCTCTTTCTAATTTATCTTGCATTCACACTAACATGTGTGCTCGCTAAGTGGGGGTAAAATATAATGGCACGAATTTGCACCCTTGGAAAATTCCCCATTTATTTTACCTTTACTTTAGAAACTATAATTTGGATGATGCAAATCTCATCGTCGTCAAATTTTTCCTTCTGTGTCACCTTGTATTTTTGCATCGATGGAGGAATTTCTATCAGGGACACGTGTGTGCCACATGGGCGTCTACATGTTGCACTTATGTCTTGAGAGGATTCCTACCTCTAGAATCTACAGAACTATTATGTCTTCAGTTGGCTGCAAAGGTAACATCTTTTGTCCTCCATTGACCGATGAAAATTGACCTTTTACCTCCATTTTGGCAATTCAAACTCACTTCATCACTCCTTCATGCAATTCTCTCATCCATTCTTGCAACTTCTTGATCATTCTCTCACTCTCTCAAGCTCACTCTTTCTCTCTTCTTAGTCATTCTTGCTCTCTACTTGGATTCTACAGCTCGTTCTTGTTGTAGCTCCATCATTTTTTCTAGTTGATGAAGCTCCATTCCCTCAGCATGGTTTCATCTTCTCCTCTAGACCTTGAGTCCTAGCAAGAGAAAAGGTGATATTACTCTTGTTATTTTGTTTGCATCATTGTATCTTATAGAGTATCATTCAGGATATCTTTTCACTCTAGTTGATAGTGTCTTTTCTATTCTCTTCTTTATCGATTTCTCTATCTCGTTACATATCTGGTCATCTGTGGAGGTGGGAACATCAAAATAGGGGTGTGACTGAGGAAGACCTTGAAATGCAGTCCAATATTTTTCTCGTTTCTATGTGTGTAGGTGTTGGTTCGTCCTTTCGAAGTTAAAGTTGAAGAATCGAAGCATGGATGGAGTGGTATCTTTTCCTTACCTTTCTTTTTCATTTCCACATTAGAGTAGTTTCCAATATTCTTATTTTTGTACTTTATGTTTCCTACATTCTCTTTGTCAAATCGTAAAACTCTACCAGTTGGATCATAAGTAGGCCCTTCACATTTTCTATTTGTTTGCCAAACCTTTGTCTGTACAGGACGTTAATGCATCCCTGAGGCATCAACATGCCACACTAGAGTTTGGTTCATGTGTTTTTGTCCTTAGACAATGAGTTGTTTGGTCCGCAGTCTGAAACCTTTGAGGTTGGCTCACCTAATTTCCAAAATACCCATCAAACAACCTGAGGTAGTTTCAGGCAGTTCATTCCTTGAGGCTCTTCCGTGACCTAGAGTCTCGAGTGGTGAAAAATCCCCCTTCTCTACATACATACAACAAAACATAAGATTAGTACTAAAGGGATTTGATTCGGTAAGAAAAAGAGAACTCGGTCTTAAATTTGTCTCAAATACCAAACGTCATCCATTGAATATAAATGTTAGTCAAGAAATGCTCCCATGAGGACTAGTAAGTTGCATTATGCCAAATCACTCATGCGCTACATGGATCTACTGGCTAGCAAGCTACGTTATGCTAGGTGTCCATGCAATATGATGGGTTCCACAAGGATAATAAGCTACATTATGCTAGAAACTCATAAAACACATAGCACTACTATCAAGCAAGTTGCATTATCCTTGGCAACCATGTTAAAAAGGTGTTCTCAAGTCCATGACCCAACAATCTCTGTTATGTTGAATCCTTGAACTATCTTGTTAAAGCCTCGCCTAGGAAGGTTCATAAACATCTAGGAAGATGATGAAAAAATTGCCTAAGAAGGTGCATAAACTCACCTAATAATATGTATAAACATCTAAGAAGACAACAACAAACCTACCTAATATGGAACACAAACTCACCTAATAAGGTGCATAAATTTCTAAGAAGACGATGATAAACTCACCTAAAAGGTGTATAAACAAGTGTGTGCAAGAAGTTGAGTCCACATTTTGCCCAAAAATTGGAAGTTTTTTTCCTTCAATAAATTTAGAATTTGTCACATTTTACCTAAAAATTGGAAGCACTTAAAGATTGAATCTTAAAAAAATCAATAATATGAAATGTTGTACTCGGAGTCTAGTTTCCAAATATGTAATTTATTTTAATACCCAGATGATACAAATTGATTTTCAATAGGCGTGTGTAAAAATCACTGCTTAAAAGTCACTTTTTTAGGACCATACCATGCATGTGTACGCCAATCATATTTTGACCTAAATAAAATTATTTTTCTTAATCCTTTTGGGAAAATATCTATAAGACACTAAAGATTGTTTACGATATTTTTTTTTTTTAAATTAATATTTTTTTATTAATTTTTTATGGTCCATAATTGTTGTTTTGACAAACCCTCGTGTACATCATGCATAAAATGACCTAAACGTATTGGGTGTGTGAAAGAAGTTGAGTCCACTTTTTGGCCAGAAAGTGGAAGTGTTTTCCTTGATTTTCAGAATTTGTCACAATTGACCTAAAAATTTGAAGCACTTAAAGGTTGAATCTTAAAAAAAATTAGTAATATGAAATGTAGTACTTTGATTGTAGCTTCTAAATATGTAACTTATTTTAACACCCAGATAATACAAATTGATTTTCAATAGGCATGTCTAAAAACCATTGTTTAAAAGTCACTTTTTTAGCATACCATGACTACACTACATCATCCATATTTTGACCTAAATAATTTTATTTTTTTGAATCCTTTTGGGAGAAGATCTCTAACACATTGAAGAATGTGCATGATATTGTTTTGTAATTTTTTTTGAATATTTTTTTTTTGTTAATTTTGTATTGATCATAGTTGTTTTGAAAATCCCTCGTGTGCATCACGCATAAATTTCAACCTAAACTTATCATTTTATTTTATTTTCAAATTGAAAATAATTATCTAAATATTGTGCATGTACAATTTTTTTGCAAAAAAACATTTTAATAAAAGCAACTACTAAAATAATTAAAAAGCCTAATATTTCATGTTTATAGACTAGTTTCATCAAAAATTATTTTAAAAATAGAAAAAATAATCCAATTGCAAAAAAATTACATATTTGGAATATACACAATCTCATATATAATGGGTTTTAATTTTACAAAATAATTCTAAAAAAATCCCTATCAGCTATATTGACATAGCCAATTTTTTCTCTTGACATTGTCATGACCTTGTACTTGTAGGTCTAAGGCTAAGGGTTGGGTTACCATGCCTTTTTTGAGCCTAAATCTAAATAAAAAACATGGATTGTGATTTTCAAACTGTAATGTCGCAGAATTGCACCTAAGGGCAATTCCACATTTTTGCACTTTTTCCTAGCATTTATGACACCTTAGGGAATTAATGACAAAAATCCCATGAGTCAAAATCTTGCAATTTTGACTCCATGTGGACTAATGGCATAGCAACAAAATCTTGATGACACATTTCCCAAAAATCTAGGCCTTGGATGCCTGCGCAACACGCAGACGTATGTGTGGCACACTAGCGTCCTGGCAGTTTTCTAAGTTTGAAATGGGGAATCTTGAATCTTGACTCTCATGACACATGTCCTAGCAGTAAGAATTCAGGTGTAACGACTCTTTTCTACCCTTGCATGCAACAAAAATCCCTCCTTAGCTCTCATTTGGGGGTTCAAGCCATTCAGTGAAGCTCTCTCCACACTTTCATTCCTAAGTTCTCTTCATTTCTTGATAGCAGCACTCTCACAAGCGAAGCCATGCCAAACTGAGGTCCTTCCAACAACTACAACACTCAAGCAAGTGCTCAATGATGTGTCTATGTGCTCTGGAGAGGGTCTAGGCCTGTGGGTAACACACTCTCTCTCTTTTACTCTTCTCTCCTACTTATTCATTTGCTACTTCGTGGTACGGGTTCTACTGCTGAGGTGGGTTTTTCTTTCACCACACGCTTTGTTTACTTCATTTACACTCCTTTCCAACTTGGTTGTCCGTGGAGGTGGGAACACCAAAATGGGGGTCTAGCTAAGGCAGACCCCTATACAACCCCAACCTTTTCCCCTCATTCTTTTGTGTTTAGGTTGTGAAGCAGAGCTTGGAGTGAAGACTTGAATGTCTGGTTGAAGGTATGTTTTCTCTAAGTTCTTGTATTTTATTTTAAGTTTCTATCTTTTGTCTGGTTATTTTGTCCAACACACCTCTAACCCGAGCCAGTAAGTGAGACCTTGTCCTACCCTCTTGAGTTCTTGAGCTTTCTGTTGCTTAGGATGCTAGCGCACTATTTGGACGATAGCGTGTCGTGCTAGCGTCCTAAATCCATACTTCTATCTTTTAGCCGAGAGCTCCTCTATCTGAGGCAAGAATCTAGAAGTTTCACTCTCTCGGATTATTAAGCAGTTTCTTTTAAAATTTAACGTATACCCATCTCTTTCACAATTCCTTCATGCTGAGGTGGATAAGGGAAGTTCGTTCCCTGCTAATCTCTTGAGAATGAAGAGACTCGTATGCTGTGAATCCCTCTTATCTCACATTTTGGTGAACCTGATGTGAAGCATGTCAAACCTATTCTTACAGTGCTTTCATGTTTATGGTAATACCTTCTCTAAGGAATATTTTGATATGTTGGATGATGCTCTAGATGACTTCTTAGAAGCACCCTCCCATATCTATAAATCTCTCGAGCAAGCTTTGTCTCTGCTAGCTGAGGAGTCGGTAAATGTAGTAGTGGTCTCTGTGGCTCCTTCGAGCCCTAAGAAACCCATCATTTACATGACCTCGGCTGAATCCTCTTCTAGGGAGGATTATTCTGTCTATGGGATCTCATGTCGTAGTAATTCATTGGACCTATATTCAAGGCTTGTGAAAGTTGAGCTGACTCCCCTTCATACAATGTTGTTGGGCACACATATAATTACAAGAAGAAACAAATAGAACTTGGATCAACAACCTTCTATTCCTAAATATCAACCTACTCAAGATCCTACTTCGTTACCACCTTCTCAACCAAGCATTCCTATTGCACCTAAACTTGCAATCAAAGCACCAGGTGATTATGATCTTGTCGAGCAGCTTTGTTACTCCGACTAAGATATCACTTTGGGATTTTCTTCAGATCACTCTAGTTTATCAAGAGATGCTTTAGGAATCCTTGCAAAATATTCTCTTGCTTGCCTCCACTAGGCCCACGGATGTTAATGCGTTGTTGGCTCATATTCAAGCAGATTCACCAAATATTGTGTTCCATCCACAAGAACTCCCACCTCTGGATGTGTAGAAGCAAGGAGAACCCTTGATGATTATAATTAATGTTAATAATATCGATATTAGGCATACTATCATTGACACTGGTTTAGCTCTCAATGTCTGTGATATCGACCTATTACCTAAGATTAAAGTTGATTCATCTTCTTTAGTGGCTTCTTCCTTGTATATTCACAGGTTTTCTAATGTTGGTCGTCAAGCTCTAGGCATGATAAGACTGCCTTTGCAGTTGGGTCCTGTTACCTTACCTACCTTGGTCTATGTGATGCCCGACCCTTTACCTTACAATCTTCTCTTGGGGAGACCTTGGATTCATACTATGGGCGGCCAGAACTCTAATTTACGCTTGTTCCCCTGACCTGATCTGGATCTTGATCTGACTGGAAGATCTGAAGATCCGACTTTAGGCCTTTCTTCATGATGTTTGGTCTATTTTGCTTTGACTTATTGATGTAATATGGCTTGAACATCCATATTTAGGTACTAAAATTCAAATAATGATGCCTTGTGAAGGTGTTGTGAAGAGTTGTAAAACATTTCTACACTCTTCTAGACTCTATTCATTGCAATTCACCTAAAAATCACCTTTTCATCACTTATCAAGTCCTATTTTGAAGTGTTACATAAAGTCTTGTAACAATATTTCATTCTTTTCTAGGCATACTTTCACTATTTACACCTTTCTTATGCTTTATTTGACCCCTTTATACCCTTATAAGCTTTAATTAAGTGTATTTTTGAATGTAAACCCGACAAACAACATTAAATGTGACTTAATTCCCGACACCTATTTTAAAGTCCTAGGTGGGACTCATTCACCATGGGTGGCGAATGAGTCCCCCTTGGCTCCAAATTCAAAAAAATCCAAATTTCCTTTCAGGATTTTATTCAAAATCACTTTATGTCGGCTTGTGATGAGGTATCAACAGGTTACTAAGGAAAAATATTGTATAAATAAGTGATTTTCACCTCATTTTACATCTCCTACAATCTCACATCACATTCAAGCAATCTTCTGACTCGCTCAAGCATTCAAGCACCTTACAACATCAAATCAAGCATTAATCAAGCATTTTGGAGCATCCATTGACACATCTTCATATTTTATTCAAAAAGGGTTTGGTAAGTTGATAGCATTTGCATGTTATTTGTTTCTCATTCTCTTTCATTCCATTATTTCATTAAGGGTTTGACGAAGGAAAACCCCTATTCTCTAACCCTCAACCATCTTCCCCCTCTTGTATGTGTATTTGCAGACTTTTGTATGCATATTTAACAAGCATTTACGTGTTGAAGAGTGGTCAACAAGTCAACTAGGTGCTACAAGTCAAATCAATCATATTTCAAGCTTGGAGAAGACATTATGTCTGTTTTCTATAGAATTGACTAAGGCAACCTGACAAGCAAACATTCTTAGATCTAGTGTTGCAGAATTGTCTCTCGATTTCTCAAAATTTTGGGAGAGGACTAATTCACCACCAGTGGTGAATGAGTCCCACCTTAAGGCTAGAAATCTAAGTTTTGTCAGATTCTGAATCCCGACACTCAGAAACCTATTCCCGATAATTTTTATCAAAAGCAAGACTAATTCACCACCCTAGGAGAATGAGTCCCACTGGTGATTTTTCAGTAATTCTAGACAACATTCAAAACATTATAGAATTGTCATCAGACCTTCAGGTGCACACTAATTCAGCTCATTTCTCTCTATTATGCACTTATTCATTCATAGTTCATTGTTTTCATATCACAGTGTGTTTTCCAGCATAGCATATTTCTTAGAATTTGCATACCTAATCAGTCATATAGATCACTTAATTGCACTTAGATAATTCCACTTAGCTTAAAAAACATCATACATTTCATAATTGGAATGAAAGTAGCTAGCATTTTTTGACTAGCTCTCTCCTTTTAGGTGAAAAACCCTAGAAGAGTTAGAGAGTCTTGTGGTGCCAAAAATCTACGGTTCATTTTTGTGAACCTGCATTTTGAACACTTTGCGTTTCTGATTTCATTTGCATCTTGCATCCTAGATTACATTTGCATGAACATTTAACTAGGGTATTTTTTTGTTTTTGCATTCTAGGGTTTTTCAAATTGCATTTGTGAAAGATTCATTGAGATTTCATTTTTGCATTGCATATCATTGAAAAAAGTGAAAATCTGCATTCTGCATCCCTCATTACCATCTCAAAAGCATTAGAATCACATTAAAAATTTTGAAAAAAACATAAAAAAATCTCATACTGGGACTCATTCGCCACCTTGGGTGAATCAGTCCACCTGCACTTTTCATTCTACATTAAATAAGACATTTTCTAGCATTTTCCTGCATTTCTATTTTTTGTAATTACTTCTTTGTTACAATTAGTAGAATTTATGTTATTTTCATTTAGAACTCCTAGATTACCCCATCCTTTGTGGTACTTGCATGAGTGTTTGGTGTCCCATTGCTAATACTTTAGTGGGACGAAGTCTAGACTCATGGCCTCCCACGATAACACTTTCGTTGTGGACCTTGGGATCTCATGAGCTCCTACTCCTAGTATGGGCAATGGTGCATTAGGCATGGATAATACCACTTCTATGCCTTCACCTTTCCATCCAATGAATGTAGACATACAAAACAACTCCATCCCACAAGAAAAAGTCATTAATATTCATGAGGATTTTTCACACTTACAACAAGACTTGTCCCTTGAAAACATTTCCACCACTGCCATACCCGCAATAGAAAACCTTCATCGTTTGATTGAAAGTGATGATGGCTTACAAGTTATGAAATGAATTGCCGAGATTTACAATAAACATGCTTCTTCCACTTCCCAATCTGCAAACATTCTTGTAAGCCAAGGAGGACATCATGTTCCTCCCCCTTCAACCATAGCATCCATACCAACTTATACCACTCCTCAAGTTACAGCAAGGGTATGTGCATGATCATCATGGAAAAAATAGGCCCTTAAGTGGCAAAAAATTTAGAAAAATCAGAGTTAGGCAACTTGACGTAAAAATTTGAATAAGTTATCTATATTATTTCAAAAATATGTAAAACTAGAATCTGTAGCAATTTGAATGTAGTTTCTAAACTACTAGGTTCATTTAAAAAAAAATCTATTTGGTGAAAATTTGAAATTTCAATGCAGTAGTACTTAAATTTCAAGGAAAAAATAAGAAGTAGGTGTCTGTCTGACCACCCTAACCACAATAAAATGATAATATTTTTATAATATTTTAGACATAAGTAGAGGAGTCATGTCCTGATGTGATGCATATTTTTTTTGTAATTTCTTTTCCAAGTAAATAATTAATTATGAATTTTTTATTTCAACTTTTAAAAAATATAAAAACTTGTATGTCTGACCACCTTAACTTGGTCAAAACTTCATGAAATTCAATTTTTCTTTTTTTAATCCTATAGTATGTGACACATAGAATGTGATGCATGTTTTGGATTCCAAAAATGTCATATCGTTTGAAAGCTATAGATGTTTTTCAATCAGCCTATCAATTAGGACTTTCGTCATAATTCAAATAGAAAATGACTAATAATTATTTATTAAATTCAAAGTAAAGAATAATTTATATTGGTCGAAAGCTGAGAATATCCTTTAAAAACCCTTTTCATTTCATCAATTTTGGGTAAAAAATAATTCGTTAGCCACATACCCTACAAATACCCATCATATTGCCACTTTTTTGCACATCATGATCCTACACATACCCGCAACTATGCAATAGGTTATTCATGCAGTTCCTTCTTTTGCAATTCCAACTAGCATTCCTAGTTCTCTTGTGGCATTGCAAGCCCCCTCCACCACCTTTGCCCTCTTAGTGTTCATTTCACTTCCCCTAACATTACCTACACTCCATCACCATTTTCTCTTCCACCCCAAACCACTTATCCCGACACTATTCTTACACAGCTCCTTAACATCGTTTCATCCATGCAACAACAAATTTTCACCATTCTAGCCAAGGTCAAAATGCTCCACCCACATATCATGTTCGTAGTAGTCCCTTATCCTTAGAAATCTTATGCACCCCGATGCCACAAGGGATAGAAATTCCTCGGTTTGAGAAGTACGAAGGTAAAGGAGACCCTATCAACCATGTCAATGCTTATACAGCATTATGCAGTGACTTTGTCCTTGATGATAAACTCAGCCAAAATTTTTCCTAGGACCTTGAAAGATACTACATTAGAGTGGTTTTCAAACTTTCCTAATCATTCCATCAGATCATTTAATGAATTGGTGGATGCTTTCATAAGTCACTTTCAAGTTCACATAACTCCTAAAAAGATGATGGTTGACCTAAGAAATGTAGACAAAAGACTGAAGAAAAAGTAATTGATTTCATCTCACGATACCAGTCATTATATGCTCAAATTGATGTCAAAATTCTTGATGCACATCGGCAGAAGATGTTCATCGAAAGCTTGCACAAAAACCTTCAGGATAAATTAACTATGATGAAATTCCCTTCATTCATGCACTTATGCACAACCTTATGTGACTATCACAGCTCGGTTTCTAGTCATGATTCAAGTCCACTTCTAACCAAGCTGAGAAATCTGAACCACAAAGCCAAAACAACACACAAAAATTTCACAAACCAAATAGAGGCTTTTTACAGTTCAATCCACCTCCTCAACTGCAACCAACCCAACCAATTCCAAATCAAGTGGCAGTTGTTAAAACAATGGTGCCTTATACCTATGGGGACCCGAAGAGACAATTCACCCCCTTACTGGATACTCTCCACAATACAATGAATCAATTGCTTCAACAACAAATAATCACCTTGCCTATCGTTAAACCACTTGATACCACAAAGCCCTTACCACCCACCTTCAAACCCAATGCTTATTATAATTTTCATCACCAAAATGGATGTATGACACCGAACACTGTAAGTGTCTAAAAAAATTAGTTCAAGACCTCATTGATTCGGGTCGTTTATCCATTGCAGGTGTTAATGATCAAGGCAATAAGCCCGTTGCAGGTCCCCTAACCAAAATTTAAAAAAATTCACCAACCCCATGCCTAAACACAATATTTCATTTGTCAAGGGTAGTGAACCTTCAAACACTGATGTAATGAATGTTGATACAACTAGTGAACAAACACCTAATGTTACCCATGTTAATCCTATGGATGAACTTGTGGGTGTGATAAACATTATCCCTCGTAAGGGCCCAACCAAAAAAACTCTTGATATCACTTTTTTTTCTCAAGATATACTTCAAAAGCTTCTTTATGGTCCTCTTTACATAGCCAGTAGAATCTATGATAAGCCCATCAATGGGATATTAATAGATCCCACTTGTAGTGAGAATGTGATCACAGAGGAGTTTCTAGTAATACATGACTTTTATCAAGAAGAATATGATAAACCAACTGCATGGATTAAACCACATATTGGTTTTGCATGCCCTATGATTGGATCAATCGTGCTCTCATTACAAATAGGACCTAAAACTTTGGATGTAACATTTGAACTATCATTTCACAATCAGATCAATTTCGTTTGCGGCTAAGCTACCATTGGCTTCACTCAATGAAAGTGGTCCCTTTTGTTGTTCATAAGCATTTGAAATTTCCACATGGCAATGAAATATTTACCATACATCACAGTGGCTTTAATCTGTTATCTTCTAAAGGTAATTTCTCCTTGGAATTTTTTTGGCCTAGCCCTATAGAACCTGTTACTCCTCACAAAGACTTATTTTACATAGCCTATCAAAATTTCAAAACCAAACATATAGCCAAGTTGTCTCTTCGTAACAATTCCCCATCCACTTCCACTCCTCCCATCATAGATGAAATGATGCTTCCACCCGAACCTGACCATGAATGAGAAGTGCAACTTCCTCAACCACCAAAAACAAACACTTCCCCTTCATCGTTGAAATGACCTAGAGAAAGTGAAACCACTCCCATCATGCCACCTTGCATTAAACAAGTGTATAAAGCTAAAGAGAAAGTGATTGACCCATCCCCTTCGGTTTCTTCTGTTCTTCCCCCTTTGGAAGTAGAAGAACCTATGATGACTCACTCCGCTCTTACACCTCAACAACTTCAAAATAGAATTAAATGAAACCATGGTGCTAGGGAATGTAGGCGTCGTTGTCATCTCCTCGCTCATCAATCTTGCATGGAAGAAAATAATGAAAACCAACCTCCTCCTTTGATGGAAGTAATAGATGACCACCCTCCTTCTCCTAACCTGCCACAAGATAGTCCAATGAAACCTTCACAACAAAATGAACTAATCCAACCGCCACAACTTTATATACATCCTTATTTGGAAATAACCCTTCGTCCTCCCATCATAATCAGTCTTGATGATGATGACAATGAGGAGATTGCCAAAATAGATGAAGAAGTGCATAATGATCTCAATTCTTCATTTTCATCTACCATGAGTTTAAATGATAAATCTTCTCAACCAACTTAAGAACCCGGTACATCTCCTATTTCGCACTTGCAATTCTTCCTTAGGATAGTCAACTGCCCTCACAATGCACTGACCATGATTGGGAAGTGGATGACTTGTTAGATGGTTGACTTGCATTCGCCTTGCTAGCATTTTGCACTTTTCTTTTATTTTCTCTTGCTTTTGCAATTTTATGTGCGTATCGTGTTTCCCCATAACGTGTGTTTGATGTCCCCTCTCTTCATACATTTCTTCTATTTGTACTTCTATTCCTCTATATGTTTGTACACTTTCTTTTTCACTTTTTTAAAGAACCTTTTAGATGATACGCGCATTGACACCTATGTATCTTCCTATGTTCACCTGTTATCCTTTTTTCTTTTTGATTGTTTTATTTTTTTTCCTTTTAGGATGATTATTAAAGCATCAGATCACTTTATGTCTCTTCCATGTTGACCCAAAATTCTTTTTTTCTTTTTGTTTCTTTTGTTTTATTTCCTTTCAAATATGCCCAGCGTCGGTACGACCAAATGAAGTTTATGGCATTGATAATTGAATAAGACCTGTTTACTTTAATGGTTTTTGAATAGTGAAAGACTGCATTGTTCTTCCATGTTGACTCCATTAACGGTTTCTGAGCTTTTGTTTTGAAGTTATTCTTCCACCTGAAGCGAATATGAAATTTTGAGTTTATAAACAACATAATCGGGACCCAACCATAGATCCTTTATATGGTTTGTGGTTCCTGAACTCCTTTGTTTTCATTTTCCATTGACATGACGATCCTTTACTCAAACATGGACTTGGCATAGGCTTCAAGTTGGCTCTCATGTCTTGTTTTCTTTGCATTTTTCACTACTTTAAAGTAACTGCCATAGAACATTGTGTAGCAATTCCTTTAAAGTGGGGGGCATACATTACCATTAATTCATTTGCATTCTTGGTTCCTAGTGTAGCCTTATCATTCATATGATGTGTTTATCATTTTGTGGATGACATTGGGTGTGATGTCCTTCATAAGTGTGCTCTATCTTAGCATATTACATTCCTCTTGGTGGCCTAATGTAATGCACTGCATCCCCTAAGTTGTGAATATTTTATTCTTTGATTGGTCCTCTCTTGGAGACATTAGACACAATTTCCCCTAAGTGACTGACCTTGCATGAACTTAACAAGACTCCTTTGAACATCTTTTCCATTTTACATTTTTACATTTTACATTTTTTCATTTTTACATTTTACATTTTCCATCTTTGCCACCTTGCATAATGCAACTTGCATGCCTGTGGTACCTTCTTTTTTGTTCATGAGTTCTAAGCATACGGAGCTTTGCTTGTCTCATGAAGCACAAACCAACATTTTTGTGGCGCCTTGTTAAAGTTATCAAGAGGTATAACTTTGATATGGTTGAGCGGGAATCCCATCTAGCAGCAGGACTTTCCCCATAGCCACCTTTTTGTTTGTGAGTGCATACCAACTAGCGTATCTACTTCATCTTTTTGGTCCATCTCACCCGACGAACCACCATGAGTTTTGTTTCCCTAGAATGAGTATGCATTCTCTTTTTCAAAAAAGTAGCCTAGATCTAATCCACAACTAGTTGGATAGACGATCGAAGCTTCATTTGTTTCTCTTTCAACACTTGTGTGTTCCTTTGTCCTTATGTTTAGTTTTCCATGGGATCTTCATCCTAGGGGCTTGATCATCCCTCTTGGTTGTTGTTATTCCATCTTGCTAACGTAAGTGCATTTGAACCCTCCTCTTGATGTTCATGGCTACTTTAGTGTGAGTTTGAAGCAATTTCATCCTCTCACTAAAGTGGGGGCTAAATGCACCATAGAAAAATGACCCCTTTGTCATTTGCATGGTCTTTTAGGCCTTGCTTCATGATGTTTGGTCTATTTTTCTTTGATTTATTGATGTAATATGGCTTTAACATGCATATTTAGGTACTAAAATTTAAATAATGACATCTTGTGAAGGTGTTGTGAAGAGTTGTAAAATATTTCTACACTCTTCTAGACTCTATTCATTGCAATTTACCTAAAAATCACCTTTTCATCACTTATCAAGTACTATTTTGAAGTGTTGTAAAGTATTGTAACAATATTTCACACTTTTCTAGGCATACTTTCACTATTTACACCTTTCTTATGCTTTATTTGACCCCTTTATGCCCTTATAAGCTCTAATTAAGTTTATTTTTGAATGTAAACTTGACAAACAACATTAAATGTGACTTAATTCCCGACACCTATTTTCAAGTCCTAGGTGGGACCCATTCGCCATGGGTGGCAAATGAGTCCCCCTTGGCTCCAAATTCAAAAAAAATCAAATTCCCTTTTGGTATTTTATTCAAAATCACTTGATGTCATCCTGTGATGAGGTATCAATGGGTTACTAAGGCACAAGATTGTATAAACAAGTGATTTTCACCTCATTTTACATCTCCTACAATCTCACATCACATTCAAGCACCTTACAACATCAAATCAAGCATAAATCAAGCATTTTGGAGCATCCATTGGCACATCTTTAGATTTTC
The DNA here is from genome assembly GCA_007258455.2 of Sequoia sempervirens. NCBI lineage: Eukaryota > Viridiplantae > Streptophyta > Pinopsida > Cupressales > Cupressaceae > Sequoia > Sequoia sempervirens. The sequence continues at coordinate 14,346 of VDFB02171669.1, forward strand.
TTCAACAATGGTTTGGTGAGTTGATAGCATTTGCATGCTATTTGTTTATCATTCTCTTTCATTCGATTATTTCATTAAGGGTTTGATTACCAAAGTGGGGTTTGACCAAGGCAAACCCCTATTCTCTAACCCTCAACCATTTTTCCCCTCTTGCATGTGTATCTACAGAATTTTGTATGCAAATTTAACAAGTATTTAGGTGTTGAAGAGTGGTCAACAAGTCAACTAGGTGCTACAAGTCACTAACTCATTTGACTGCAAAATATGACGAAAATTTCCAATGAAAGATGTATAATTAGATGTATCGTTGGGTACCTATGTATTTAATGTGAAATTTTCAATTTTTTAAAAAATTTATGCCCAACATTCGTCGAAATTGCAACGCTCCATATTTTTGTCACTATTTCGACATACACTTAAAGTCAACCATCTCCTTCCATCAATTTGTGGGCCGACATATGGTTAGCCTCCTTAATTTGTGGGTCAGCGGGTATATGGATAACATTCGTCAGGGTTCCAACGAATTTTTTTTAATAAATAAAAGTGGGTTCGATAATTTATCTATACTTGTGACAGTTTGTGGAGGTTATAGGCCGAATTTTTTGGGTGCAAAATATCAGAATTATTAGATTTTGTTATCTTTCTATAATTAAAAATTATTGGAGTGTGAGTTTGATATTTTTTGAAGATCTAAATATTCAAGCTTGGTAAAGAAAAATCATGTTAGATAATATTAGTGCAGAACAAAATGAAGAGACACTTGCTAGATTGTGGGCTAGATTGAAAAGAAAGGGTTATGGGAAATTTTATTGTCCTTGCAATAATTGCAAGGGCTTAAAGACGAGAAGACTTTTAATCACAACAGCTGAGAAACATTGTAGGTAGCATGGTCACATTGAAGGGGGGTATGATTATCATCCATTGGTAATTTTTTCATTATATGTCTTTATATTGATTGAATTTGTAAATGTTTATATCATTTCAACATTTTATATATATATTAAAAATCACTTGATCATGATCATGGTTTATTTGTGTCGATCATTATTATAAAGGTGGGGCACCATAGGGAACATGATATGGATTATCACATCCTGGAGAATGTGGTTTTGCAAGCGGAGGAACATGGAGCTGTGAATATCGAAGATGAAGTTAATGATCCTATGGAAGAAGATGATCATGCGCTAGAAAACACAGTTGAAGATGACAGTACAAATACATTGATCCATGACACATTTAGTGGTGCAACTGATCATGATGATCAAGATGACTTTGATGATGTTCATGATTTACCTATACTTGAGAAGGCATATGAGCCCCTTTATGAAGGCTCCCAAACAACTCTTCTCTCTGTTGTATTGTTGTTGGTGAACTTGAAGGTTATGAATGGTTTATCCAACATAGAAATCTCACATGCGTCATATATGTCATCTTTTTCATCTATTTTTGTTGTTAGTTCATCACTAGTAAATAAAGGATGAAATATGTACCATTAATATTCTTTATATTAACAAATTATTTTTTGTTGTAGATTAATGGAGAAGCAATAGATGGGGTCCCAATTGACTATCATATTATATATCATCATAAACAACATGAATTTGCGTAAACACAATGCCCAAAATTTCATAATGTAGATAATGCAACAACCAAATCAACAAAAAAGGTGTCTCGTTCTTCGCTATATTCTACTATTCCATGGCAACAATTATTTAGGGTAAAACTCGTGCAATTCTATGGATTACCAAGTGCACGGAATATAAGTGAGATGACATTCTTTGAATTCTACCATGGTTCTACATTTAGGGACATGGAGGAAAAAATGGCCACACTTTAAAGAAGAAGAACTCGTAATTCAAATGGCGCATGGTACAATCCATTTGGAGAGTTGAGATCTATTTACTGGATGTGTGACTTGTTTTTGCTATCAACAATAACATTCCTCCATGGATGCTGGCCAAAGAGGGGAGCAATACAATGCCACAGCCGATTGGGTTCGGTGCAATTTTTACACTGGCCTTTAAATATGCAGCATCTCACGGTCCTATTTCCAGCCGCACACCATTGGCTCTTTCATTTCACAGTCAGCTACTGAATTATATAGGCCATGACACATGAGGACAGACAGATATGGACAGAGACACTGAATGACTGAATGAGACATTATGTTCACAGGATTGGCCAATTCAATTTTGATGATGTTATAAATGTTTGATCAAGTAATTTTAAATGATATTTAATTTGATGAAGTAGATATCATGCATGTTTTTAAAATAATCTATTCATTATATATAATTAAAAAAATTGACATATTTAATCCAATTATAAATGATCTTGTAGGTCTTCAAACAAAGGGAAAATTTGCATGTCCATTTTGTGGTCCAAAGATGAAATCTCATCGTTCAACAAGTTTAGGAAAGCAAGTGTTTGATGAGTATAGGCACTTCCTCCACAGAAATCATAAGTATCGAACTACTGAAAAGAATCTTTTCAATGGGAGAGAAGAGACTACATCAAAACCACGAAGAATGACACCTCGCCTATGGAAGTTGGAATATAATAGAATTAATCGTTAAGGTTATACATCGAATCAAATTGTTTATCTATCATTTATGATATGTTTGGAATTTATATTTTTATATTGTGTTTTGTTTACTCATGCTATAATTGAAAATGATTGGCGTTGTTAATTTGTTTAACTTATATGCTTCATGAAGGTCGTCAAGGCATTAATGGTTGGCTTCCATAGGGACTGAAAAGTTATCCCAGACAATTTAGTGGGTTGCCCTACTATGATAAACTACAAATTTTGCATTTGTTTGATACAATACATATCGGAAAGAATATAGCATAAACCTTATGGAAAATATTAGATGGAGGGCATGACAAAGAAAAAATTGTCAAAATTTGTAGTGACATTCAGGAAGCCAATCATGCAATGAAAAATGTCATTCAATTAAATAGTGATGGAGACCAAATTAATATAAGCACCCTTCCTTGGTTATTAATGGAGCATCAAAGCAATGCTATAAAATAAGTCATATGAAAAAATTGATTTCCCACAGGATTTGTTGTGAACATAAACAATATCATAACAAAGAAAGGTGAATTTGGGTCAGGGATGAAAACACATGATTGGCATACCTTCATTAAGGTAATTATTCATGTATATTTTATATATATTTGTATAATTACATGTACTTTTCAAGTTGTATTATGTTTACTTGTTTTAAAAATAATGAAAAGTATCATTTTATAATTGCTGTAATATCGCTCGCACTCCTCCCATAACTTTGACAACAATGTCAAGCAAGTTATATATGATCTTGGGAAAATACATGAGGTAAGTAGTGATTTGTTCAATCTATTGTATAGATCTTATATTTTCCATTTGTTTGTTATGTAATATATTGTATATTTTTGTTAAATCTCATTAATATATTTGTGCCTTGAATCACTTGTAGATGGCTATCATCTAAAGAAATCCATAAAGAAGATATAAATTATTGGAAGAGAAAAATTCCTTGTCTAATGTGTGAAATGCAAAAGTGTCTACCTTCAACATTTTTCAATGCACAACAACACTACCTCATACACCAAGTTGAGGAGATTGAATTGTGTGGACCTGTACACACAAGGTCAATGTCACAGATGGTTGAAAGGAACTTGAAATTTTTGAAGGCTTTGGTTAGAAAAAGAGCACATCCTGAGGGTTCTATGGTGGAGGGATATATGGTATACCAGAACACGGTGTACATTATTGAATATCTTCCTAAGTTCGTAGCAAAGATCCATGTAGATTGCATTTGGGATCCCAACTCCATTAACAAATTTGAAGGGGAGTACCTAATGAGGAAAGGTAGATTGAGGAAAGTGAGAGGTAATTATAAGATGGTCATGGAGATTAATTAGAATACATTTTGCATTGCCTTCAATTGCTTCAAAAGAAACAACAAAGAACTAGTCCAAATGAAAGAATCTTCCACACACAAATAACTTGTATAAAAAGGAAAGGGTGTAATTATCAGATTCTTCTTTAATATTCCAAAATAATAATTCCAAGTTGTTGTGAATAATCAAGAGGATTTTAATTTTTACTTGAAAGACCCAATTAAATATGCCACACAGATACAACAAATGTGCACTGATAAATTGAAAATATGCTTGATATATCAATTTAAACAATAGAGAAATATCAAATATGGAGACAAACTGATAATATCTTCAATTAACTTAACAAACAATTGATACCAACATAGAGCCACCGAATCAGAAATTTTTCATTAACTCCTTCAAAATTTACACGTGCATCTTGGTCCTTTTTGTTGTAAACATTGTATCAATCTCTATTCTCCTACTTCTTCTATCTAATATATTCTAATCTAATCCCCTCCTTATGGTCTTGGTCTCTCTTATTTATATGAGAGGCAACAACCTTCAAACCAAAGGACGTGGCTTTTGATAACAAAACTTAACTAAAAAGATAAAATGTATTTAGAGATAACTAACATATGCAAATTTGTTAATCTTCGAGTAAGAAACCCATGGTCATCTAAGACCTCTACAAGGCTCTTACATTATGATATGATATGTTTTCCTTTTGATGATGCCGATTAATCTTCATCCGAGCCCAGATATTTTTCTTGTCATTTGCTTATTGTTACAACATTCAGCCACTTGAATTCCTATGCAGTAGTGAAATTTGTAAGGTAACTCTTCCATCTGCTATCAAGCAGGTTTCTAGAATCTACAACAAACTTTGCGTAACCATTATCCAACATTATAATTCCATCAAGCAGAGTGTGAAAATTTTCCAGATTGATATCACCTTCACCTTGAATACATGTCAAGCATTGAGGAACCATTTGATCAAACTAATTCTTCCATTCATCCACATCCTTGAATTTTCCATCGTCTTTGATGATCAAAGGAATGAAACTATGATTTATTGAATCAAATGAATTCCTTTTGTTCTCCACCTTCTTCTTCATGTCAATCAAGTACTTATGTTCATCAATAACTACCTTCACCATCTCTTGAGTAGGCTTTAATCTCGAAGGTGCATTAGGATCCCTATGTGTTTCTTTGCATAAAGTGTTTAAAATATGGTAAGTGGGATGCCATCTTTTATATAATTCCTCTAGGATTGGGGAATTAGTACATTTATTTGTTCCAGGGCTTTCACCAAATGACTAAAACCATCATGGACTCCACTTATCTTCTCTTTTAAAATTCCAACTCCGTGCTTCAATATTTCTTTTAAGGTATCCAAGATGTGTTGCCTGACATCATCCATATTATGTTTCTTCAAATTTTCAATCTCCTCTTTCAACTGTTGGATTTGTGGATCTTCAACTAGAGCAAGTGGATGATATACAACCATTTCATCCCCTTTTACATATGTGGCTTGTTGTAATTGTTTCTTTAATCTGAAACCTTCAATCAATAACTTATTTATTTCATCATTTGATAACTTGAGTCTCTTTTCATACTTTGTTATCTTCTTCTCCATGTTTTCTACTACATCCTTTGTAAACATGGCAGAGTGCATAGTTATGGTTGTTGCTTCTATTGGAGTATTGTCCTTCATTGTCCTAACCATTATAAACCCTCTCATTTCCTGTACTACATCCAAAAGCCTTGGCTTCCTTGTGTTCTTCTATTTTGTCCATAGGGCAAGGGTCTAGGTGGTAGGATTGTATCATGTGCCTGAGACTCCTTCTTCTAAATCAAATTCTACAACCAAGTTTGGATCATCCTGAGCTCTAATTTAATCTAACAAAAATACCTTAGAGAGTTCCATTCCAGGTATGATTAACATCTTACTACTTAGCACCAACTCCCTTGCTTCTTTGGGAGTAATATTGATGTTATCAATATCCAACTCTGTCATTGTCTAGGCCTGCACCTCTGCATGATTTGAATCATCAATCCCAATGAGGTTAATTTTCAGCCTGTCATCAAACTGTCTCATTTTTTTTTTATCCATAAATATTTAAATTCCCTTGTATGGATGAAATCATCATCCTCCATGAACCACAGAGAAGTAATTATTCTCTCATCATCTTGTATCTCATCAATGACGTCCTCTGATATTCTTATTTTTGGGTCATGAGGCTCTAACACTTTTTGTTGCTCTGCTACTTCTTTCATCTCAGTCAGTGTCAAGATTGCTTCTTGTTCTTCATCACTCGACCCATAATCAACTAGTGATTCAACTTTTTGTTTCTTAGCAGGTGGCTCACCAATTGGGGATGGAGCAGATGGATAAACTGGTGGAGGAGGTGGTGTATGTGATGTGGAGGCTATGGATGAGGGTGGCTAGGGTGCAGATTGTGGAGCTGACTTCTCTTCTTGATCCTTTTTATACATCTCATCAAACTTACCTAGAATCAAGTGCATCCTTTTCAAAAAATTTGGCTCTTCATCAAAGAATCCCTTGAACTTCTTATCTTTTTCTTTCTTCTGGTCCTCCCATCTCATCATCATTAACCATTTTATCCTTGTTTCAAACACATCTAAAAAGTATATCAGGTTTCTTATCACATCCTCCTCTGGATCAAATACATGTGTTATTGCCCTCTTTGTAAGCAAGGTCCTTCTGATATTATTGATGTGACCCTCTGGATCACATACTCTCACCTTTCCTAATCTAAGAGAAAAATTGGCTCTTATGAATCTTTGCACTTCTTCCAACATATCTGACCCAACTCATAATTCCTCAAAAGCTATTAAGTCAGGCAAGAAAGTCCCCTTTCTTTGATTCTTAATAAGACTACGCTTTATCCAAAGCATTTTCCAAATAAACTCTAAAAACAATACTCTACTAGGCACAAATTTTGGTAAAACATGTGGGGCCTGATCACAACCATACACCTTAATGATGGTATATTGTGGCATTAAAAACCAATCAACATAGTTTCATATGAAACTTTGGTCTGGTTTGTATTGCAAAGGTCTCATAACTTCCATTAAAGATTGTGGTAACCTCGGTGTAGAAAAACCAAGGGCATCAATTAGTCTGAGGGAAAATTCATCTCTAAACACAATAAAGTCACCTTCAGGGAACTTACTATCCCAAACATAGCACCAATTTTGTACTGGAAGCATAACTCCATTTTCATGTGTGCTCAACTTCATCCTTTTAGTCCACTTTGTTTCATTTTGAAATAGAATTATATGACACAGTAGAGAATACTTTCTGAAAGTGATAGGGGCCTTAGCTTCCCTAACCTATAATAGACCTTCATGAATTTGTTCCTCAATGATAGAAGCAAAATAAAACTCCAAATTGGACTCAAGGTTTTGGATAGTCATTGCCATCCTCATCAATCTAATTAACATGTTGTCTTCAACATCAAATCGAAGAATTTGGCATAATGCATAATAGGTGTTTTTGAAATAAGTCTAAAAATCAAACACTAGAAAGGGTTCAGCTTTTGAAGATGGAATAGGAAGGACTCTATTCTTGTCACCCCTTTTCATGTGCAGGGGAAGTTCATCAATTCTATAAGTCCTCTTTAATCTCTTGTACTCCTGCTCTAGCCTCCCCAAATCTATCTCTGTGACAACCTGCTTATTTAGGTCAAAACACCTAATTATAGCCTCCATGGAGATATCTACCAAACATTGTTCATCTGGGAGCCTAACAACCTTCGACAGGGCATGACATCTACTGGCTAGAGCTCTAATTAGCTCAATATCAACAAACACATTAGGAGCTATCAATTTTCCCATGTCAAGAGTCCATGGGTTCGATACCGGGACCCCTTCATTCCTATTCTTATAAAAATACCAATATAGATTCCACCTAGACCATGGAATTATTGGGTCTTTGCACCCCTAAGCTAAATCCTTAAAGACCCCCTTATAACCTTTATCAACTGAAGTAGGTAGCAATGCAAGTAATGGCAACTGTAATGAAGCTTTTTTGAATTTTTCTTCTTTTTAGTCCTTACTTTTGTTTTCTTAGGTGTCATTACTTAAAATTCAATGTGTGGTGAATAGAACTTACCCAAAATATTGCTTGTCCTAAAGAATTCTCCTGACTATCACACCTTGAGCTTGCCTATACTCAACTTTCGTTACCACTAGCGAACGAATTCACAATCTACTTGGTTTAATTCTCATATCATATTGCATTAATTCCATATAAGTTCTACATCATTCAAATCCTTCACACCGAGCTAAATTTCATATTTTGATGCTGATTGATGTGACTGGCATTCATTTAATGCTCCAACGGCTGATTACCACGCTACCGCACGTCACTCCTCACTCCTCTGGTACCATGGTACATAATATTTACTTGTTCTTATTATACTGCACTACCACACACTTCCTTGTATTCCTTAGCAGTACCGTAGTGTTTATTTAGTATTTTATCTTATATACCGCATTACCGTGGGCTTTATTCTGACCCCCTATGGTATAGTGGTTCCTTCTGCTAGTATTGATGATGATCGCACTCTACTGCAGGCTAAGAATCTACCCTCCACAGTACAGTGGTAATACGATATACTACTATTCTCTTACCACGCTACCGTGAGTTACTTTGTTGGAGGCCATGATAAGGAGGTAAAAGGCAATGCATATATGGTATACTCTAGTATGGCAATGGTATGGCGGTAAAAGGATAATTTGACTTTGTGGATGGCATAAACATTAATTTTATGAGAATACTAAGAGATACCCTTGATTTTACATCACAAAATCAATAGAATTTTAGGGGAAAATTTTGGTTGTAACACATCCAATCATCTTATTCCTTCAGAAACTCATTCTTATCACATAATTAAGTTTGTATACCATGGTAATTAACTAATTATACGTCGTTTGTGAATTTCATCTTTTTTGCTACATTTGTTCGAGAGTGGGATGCCACTACATTTGTACGTCGCAAACAATCTTGATTGGATGATGGTATGGATTGAACAATTTCAACAATCTAGTCGTGCATTAACATGGGAAGGTGTGGCTTCAT
>VDFB02171671.1:0-13019 GCA_007258455.2 Sequoia sempervirens
AAAGCATTCAACTATTTCATGGAGCAGTTTCAGAGCTGAAGGTAGAATTTCGAGTTTCTACAGCCAGAATTTGGGAGTTCTGCGAACAAAGCCATGAGTTTATTTTCTATGCCTCCCAGTCATTTTGCATTTGAATTTGGAAAGGATTAGTTGGATGTGGTATGAGCTTGTTGATGAATGTGTTAGGGCTATAGTTTAATTATAGTTGTGAGAAATTATAGTGTTTTGTCCTGTAATTTTCTATCTTTGGTTAGTCCTAGCTATCTGAATTATAACATTGTAAAGAAGCTCTAGTTTGTCTGAGATGGCACTGCCCAAGCAACATTCTAACCAGATTGAATATTTGAGATGAAACCTATATGATAATTTCTTGAATCAATTTCCCTTGTCAACGAATGATAGGAGGAAGGGATTGGTCCTAATGCGAGGGAAAATCCTGGGGGAAGGGTTAGTGTATAATTTCTCCAACATTGCCGATGCTAGGGTTCCCCTCACTGGCTTGGAATTGTTCATATTGTGGTACGAACAGAGGAATTTTCCTCACCCTTTTTCAAATGGATGGATGTATGATATGGAGAAGCTGGTGGTACCAAATGTATTCCCTGATGTAGACCTGCTTAGGACAGTGGCTGCAAGATATGACCCTGTTACACGGATATCAGGGACAATGATGGAAAGGTTCTATTGAGCATTAATAGAGAAAAGGTCCAACATATTTTTGACTTGAGTGAACCGAGCGAAGAATTGGTTCCTATCAACCTTGAGGAAATGAAGCAGGAGTATGCAAAGCTAAAATCTTTTTTTAGAGCAAGGTTGCTTCCACCTCATCTGGCTAAGGCAGGAGGTTCAAAATTTCATATCAGCCCCAGTGACCAGGAACCTTTCAAATTAAATTGTTTTGCAAACCATTTCTTGGCCACTTTTTATTCTTTATGTCATATTTTGGGTTTCAGTCCTGGTACGATAATGCCCATTGCTTATATGTTCATGGGGGTGCAAATACAACACCCTAACTTCTCTGTGACCTATGAATTCACTTCTTTCTTGGCTGAGAGGATGCATGAAGGGCTGTCAAAGCTACAAAACAATGATACCGACACTCAATTCTTTTGGTATTCTATGCTAATGCATATGTTTTTGTTTAAGAATGATAACTTTTTCTTTGAGAGGATGAAATTAAGGTAATCAGTTGATGAAGAAAGATTTCTAGTACAAATATGGGCTGCAGATTTATCTTGTAATAAGGAAAGCACTAGTTATGTGCAATTTGATAATTGTTTTGCTTTCAAATTAAGGTCTAGATTATTGGTGAATATACCTAGGATCCCTGAGGAATTACATATTTCCTCAGGCCAAAGGAGAGGAAGCCAGAATTGAAGGTTTACCATAACTGGGGTGACATTATCCCATACCCAGTCAACACTGTCTTGAGAGTATATGGTTTTCAGGGAGCCCCTCATATACTGCCATACAATGTGCAACTAAGAGTGGGATTTGCAGAAGTTATGTGGTAGATAGGTTGTATTCACGAGGACAAACTCACTGGATGGGGTAAGGGAACATTTTTCCCAGATTATACAGTGGTGTCTGATTTTGTATTTTCAAAGGGAGGCTAGACGCATTTTGATAATTTATTTAATGATTACCATTTGAGGTGTGGAACAAAGCGGCAACATGATCTTGAGGGTTTCTTTGCTCTTTTCAGACAAAGAATAAAAGCTGGAAAATTTGTGCATGAGTTCAATTTCCCTAAAGACTTGATTAGAAATGAATTTGATTTGAATAGACAGGAGTTGAATAAGGAGAAATGGATAGCTTATGGTAAGCTACTAGATGTTGTGCACAAAATGGATCCGAAATATGATCCATTGTTGGAGTTTAGTCCCCACCATAAGAAAATTTATTTTCTGATGGGAAACTTCAAGGAATTTATGGGCACATTGAGGAAAAAAAAGATAAATTTAGAATTGAGACTGGGTGTATAAGAGCAAGGTGCCAGACCAATTGAAACAAGGCCAACATACCAGCCTACAGAAAGGTGGCCTATTTACAGGAGGAAAAAGGATAGTAGCACTGATGAAGAAGAAGTGGACAGAAAAGGAAAACAAATTATGAAAGTGCCTCCACAACCAAGTCCAAAATTCAAAGTGCCTAGGGAAATCAAAATTATTGATTTAGAATCATCACCAGAAGACAATCCCTCATCACCATCATCTGAGCCAAGCCCTAAGAGGCAAAGAATTGATCAACCACAGGAGGATCTGATGGATGAGATTATTGTTACTAATCAAGACATGGAAGTTGGTATGCCTTCCCCTCCTAGGCCAGTTGAATTAGTTTTATTTGATTTAGATATGAAAAGTAAAAGTGTACAAGATGCAAGAATGGAGGCATGCAAGGAGTTTCTAGATGACAATACATTTGTAAAAACTCCTGTATTCTTGCAATTGGTATGGAGGATGAAGTTTGAAGAGTATCAAGATAAATGTAGGCAGAGAAGAGAACTAAGGCCTGATAGGTCAGACTAGGAGAATGATGAGGACATAAAAGTTGAATTAATGGAAGAATTTAAGAGCATCACTCCTGAAGAAGGAAGAAAATTGGTGAGTCAGGCTGGTGTATTAATTATGCTTGAATGAGACATTACAGATGTAGTAGCCTTTAATGCGATTATGAAGTCTAAGAATCCCTTTCAAGACTCTGAAGAAGAGGTCAAGGCAACATTGCAAAACTCTACTTTCAGTGAGGAATATGAAACTCTGGCAATTGGGCATTGGCCCCACAAGGGAGAAAACCAGATGTTTCTGATATTAATCCAAATTTCAAGGGAGGATTGATAATAAAGAGAGCTTCAGATACCTCAACCACTGAGACCACTAATTTGACTATGAATGTGGCCAAATTGGCCCAAAAGATTGCTGAAAGGGAGGAAGCTGAAAGGAAGAGCTTAATGGAAAAATATAACCTTTTGATTGAGGAGTACAACAAGATGCAGTAGAAAAATATTGAGTTGCAAACTGAAGCGGAGAGGTTTAGGTATAAGTAGATTGGGAAGACATCAAGTGCTCTAGGAACCAGTACATTACCTTCCATAGCAGGGTCAGTGCCTCCTGCTTCTCCAATTGTTTCCACACATGGATCTTCCAGTCAGAATCCTGTCCTCACCCTTTCTTTAGAGGAAGTTGAAGAAGAAACATAGTGCTCTGTTGATCCTACAAAGAAGCAACTCTTGCAAAAAATTGATGAATTATAGGTATCATTAAACAAAAGTGAGGAGGGATCTCTCTTAAAGCAAAAAGAAATTGTTACTACTGTTTTGAGGCATTTAAATGAAAAGGTTGATAGAAAATTTCTATCTATACATTCTTTATATTCTTTGCTATTAGCAGCAATAAAGAATATTGATAGGGATCAGGAAGTAGCGATACCAATAATTGAAAATTGGATCCCTAGGGCCAGTGATCTGGATATCATGTATAAGGCCTCAAGGTTTGATATAAATAATAGGCCCTAATCATTAAAGCCTACTCATGTGTTAGTAAAATCATTGCAAGGTTTTTAGTCCTTACCAGATGACTTGAGTAGGAAGATTAGGGAGCTGGTGAAGAATTTCAATGATTAGGGTAACACATTGTTACCTGATATAATTGATGAGTAGGGGAAAATCAGGTCATTTCAATAATGGCAGGCTCAAGCAAGTGAGGCCATCAATGATCAAATCAATTCAATTTATGATGAGTCAGACTATGATTTGTTGGTGAGTTGTATGGACAAAATCATTAGTAACAGCTCATTTTTTGAATCTTTTGAAAGGGATGCGAATTAGGTAGCGGTAAAATACACACTTTACAATACCAAGGTGGATGAGGTAATTAATTTTGACTGGCCGATTAATGATGAGTACCAGAATTGGGTAACTAAATATTTGATTGAGGAGGAGTAAAAGGAGTGAACTACTAACAGGGGGCAGATCAAATGCTGCAGTTGCAACGGTTCCAGTTTTGTGTTGATGACTTTCTCGGTGCGATTTTCTTGTGGTTTTTTGCATCAACGTTCCTCAGCTGATATGATGAACAAGAATATTTTTCAAGGTGGTGGCTGTTGTAAAATTTTTTGGAATATCACTAGGTGCTCCAATTGACTGGTGACAGGTGTACTTTCTGGCCCGGTGCTTGTTTGCTCCTTCATTTTCTATAAGAAGGATTTCAAGGCCAAAAGTACGGGTTAACAAGTTAGATAATTTTTGTCGAGTCTAGGTGAAGTTGCAGAGTGAATTGTAAAGTCTAATGGTTTTAGAGAAATGAAATTTAGATTTTTAGTCATTCTATAACAGGTTTTGAGTTCATAGAGATTTAATGTTGTATAACAGTACTAGCACTTGAGTTGAAATGAAAATTTGAGCTTATGTCTCTCCATTGTACATGCATATCTAAACTTTGAATGAAATAATTAAGGGTTGTTTTATCCATCTCACTATTGTAGTGTGTATGATTCTATTTTAGCTTTAATTCAAGGAATTAATCAAAATGTTTGAATGGGATTATAGGCGGATATGTGCTGTATAAGGATTTGATAAGTAGTCCTGGGTTAGAATGCATACTGATGAAATTGTAATGCAATATTGTCAGGGATCTTATATGTAATGTATTAAATTTGTTATAAACCTCTAGATGCTTATGAATTTGACTCCTGCAATGGATATATGGCACTGATCTAAGTTGTAATTATTAGTGTAGTTCAGTATTTGTTTGTCTTTGCCTAGAACTTGCTACAAATTACAAATCATTGACTATCTTATACAATGGATTATGTTTAGTTATCTCACACTCTAGATAGTTGATATTGTCTATGAACAACCAATTCTAGTTGATATTATCTTATCGTGTTGAGCTATTAAGTGAGATCATCTTCTATTGTTAATGTTGTTTATAATAATGGTGCAGAGGTTGTAAACACATTAAGGGATCACACTCCTGGGTCTTGTAGAGCCCGAAGTGTAGGAGGCTTTTAAATTCCTCGTCAGTTGGTCCAGGTCCTTCAAGCTGCCTTCTATTGGAATTGGAAATTCCATAGGTAGATTAGAAGACAAACCTGGTTACATTGTAAAAAGAACCAACATACATGCCAACCACTGAAAAACCACCTCTACAACTAACTTTTTAATCTTTTATGATCACATGAAACATAAAACACACTAATTTCAAGGTTGTTAACATCACTATTGAAATGTTTTAATTTTTTGACCTTTCAAACATTAAAAAGTACATCATTAAATTAATTATGTAATGGCATAAAAATTAAAAATATCATGAATTAATTATGTAACCACATAAGTCAAATATAATTCTATCAAGAAATTAATATCAAATAGATAATATAATCCACACCAACATACATTTCAATGTCATTGATTTTCTTCTTCAGTAACTCTTTGTCTGTATCATCCGATCTAGATTCGACATTGTAAGGATTAGTCATATCATCATCATTGTCATCAATATCAGTTTCGATAATGTCATCATCCACACGAATATCATCTTCATGAACATTAACTCCTACATCATCATGATCTAGTTCCTCCTCTTCGACATCTTTGTTAGGGACATCATCAACTAGCTGTTGATCCTGATCATCATCTATATCATCTTATAGTTCTTCGGTATCTTCTTCTTCCACCACATTATACTTTCTGGGCCTTCCTCTTGGATCATGTCACAACAAAATGACCAACCGGTTTAGCTGGAACCTCGGTAAAATGCTGCTCACATTGGCTTGGAAAGAATATAGGTCATTAGCACAGCTAAACAAATTAACCTTCTATTAACCATGGTGATCCATTATCATGTTCGATATGATTCTCTTTCGGGATCATTTTTCGTCAATGCGTAACCTATGCCATGGGATGAAGCGTAATTAATTTGAGGACTTAAGTCACACTCAAGTATATCAAAATCCCATAGTATCGATTTTAGAGACTTACGGATGTATGTAAACATAGATGAAACATTAGTCACACGAAAAGACTACTGATTCTGAGAATCCTAAGTTTTCTTCATATTTTGATTTGAAATTTACAACCATTGCCATAGCCTTGTGGTGTTTCACCTGCAATATGTCAAACATGTAAAAATTATTGCAATATCGTCAGTTGATAAACATATTTATTCTTGGCTGAATGTATGCAAAGAAAACAATCTCAAGATATATATGCATCAATATACTTGAAAATAATTAAATAATATGGGTGATTAATATATTTATACGTACCTGTTTATCTCTTAAACCATATGCTAAATC
This sequence comes from Sequoia sempervirens, assembly GCA_007258455.2. NCBI lineage: Eukaryota > Viridiplantae > Streptophyta > Pinopsida > Cupressales > Cupressaceae > Sequoia > Sequoia sempervirens. Next base: position 6,298 of record VDFB02171671.1, read on the forward strand.
AATTTCCCTTTGTGTAACATTGGCATCTCCATTACGATGAGCTTCTTTAACCAATGAAGCCACACCTTCCCATGTTAATGTGTGACCAGATTGTTGACATCGTTCAATCCATCTTTGTCATCAATTAAGATTGTTGGCATTACAAATGTAGTGCATCCCACTCTCAACCAAGCAATGTAGAAAAAATTGAAATTCACAAATGGCTGTTATAATTAGTTAAATACCACGGTAATCGATATTAATTTATAATTGATGTATATTGAAGATTAAAATTAAATGAGTACAATATACATAAAACCATATGTAAAATGTATTCCAATTATTAATCTCCATGACCATCTTATAATTACCTCTCACTTTCCTCGATCTACCTTTCCCCATTAGGTACTCCCCTTCGAATTTGTTAATGGAGTTGGGATCCCAAATGTGATCTACATGGATCTTTGCTGCAAACTTAGGAAGATATTCACTAATGTACACTATGGTCCGGTATACCATATATCCCTCCACCATAGAACCCTCAGGATGTGCTCTTTGTCTAACCAAAGCCTTCCAAAATTTCAAGTGCCTCTCAACCATCCACATTGACCTTGTGTGTACAGGTCCACACAATTCAATCTCCTCAACTTGGTGTATGTGGTAGTGTTCTTGTGCATTGAAAAATGTTGAAGGTAGACACTTTTGCATTTCACACATTAGATGAGGAATTTTTCTCTTCCAATAATTTATATCTTCTTTATGGATTTCATTAGATGATAGCCATCTACAAGTGATTCAAGGTGAAAATATATTAACGAGATTTAACAAAAATATACAGTATATTACATAACAAGTAAAAAAAAATGGCAATTATAAGATGTATACAGTGAATTGAACAAATCTCGCTACTTACCTCATGTATTTTCCAAGATCATATATAACTTGCTTGACATTGTTGTCAAAGTTGTCTGGGAAAGATAGAGGTAGAACGTACTGCAACAATTATAAAATGATCTTTTCATTATTTTTCCAAAAGTAGTAAACACAATACACTGAAAAGTACATGGATTATACAAGTGTATATAATATACCAGAATAATTACTTTAATGAAGGTATGCCAATCATGCGTTTTCATCCCTGACCCAAATTCACCTTTCTTTGTTATTATATTATTTATGTTCGCAACAAATCCTGTGGGAAACCAATTTTTTTGTATGACTTATTTTATAGCATTGCTTTGTTGCTCTGTTAATAACCAAGGAAGGGCACTTATATTAATTTGGTCTCCATCGCTATTTAATTGAATGACATTTTTCATTACATGATTGGCTTCCTGAATGTCACTACAAATTTTGACAAATTTTTCTTTGTCATGCCTTCCATCCAATAATTTCTATAGCATTTCTATTATATTCTTTTCGATATGCATTGTATCAAACAAATGCACAATTTGTAGCTGCTCATAGTAGGGAAACCTACTAAATTGTCTGGGATAACCTTTTAGTCCTTGTGGAAGCCGACCATTAATTCCTTGGCGACCTTCATGAAGCATATAAGTTAAACAAATTAACTGGCAATCATTGTCGATTACAACATGGTAAGCTTACAACTTACAATATAAAATATAAATTCAAAACATATCATATATGATGGGTAAACCAATTTAGGAATCCGATGTATAGCCTTGGCGATTCTATTATATTCCAACTTCCATAAGGCGGTGACATTCTTAGAGTGGTTTTTGATGTAGTCTCCTCTTTCCCGTGAAAATATGTTTTGATAGTTACGATACTTATGATTTCTATGGAGGGTCATATACTCATCAAACACACCTTTCCTATCTTGTTGAACAACGAGATTTTATCTTTGAACCACAAAATTGGACATGCAAAATTTCCCTTTGTTTGACGCAAGATGATATATAATTGGATTAAATATGTCAATTTTTATAGTATATATAATGAATAGATTATTTTAAAACATGCATGATATCTACTTCATCAAATTAAATATTGTTAAAGTACAGTTGAACATTATAACATACCACAACAATGTGTTAGCCCTAGGGCATCATGAATTGTCCATAAAAGCATTGCATGGAATTGAAATTGTCTTTGTCCTATTGGTCTGGAGACGTCATACATAGTAACGCCATTCCATAACTTTAGTAACTCATCGATATGAGGCTCGATATATACATTGATATCTTTAACTTTGTACTTACCTAGTTGAATGAACATAAACATTATATAATTATTATAACCATTTTACTGAAATATATATAAATTAATGTACATGACTATTGAATGAAAAAAAATATAAGTCATTATGCAACAAATAAGACAAATGAGATGCTACTACGTTAAAGAAAATTGATGTAAACAAATACCTGGAACAATCATTGACAACATTATGTGCTCCCTCTTTATTGACATCCATGGAAGAATGTTATTGTTGATAACAAAAACATGCCACACTGAGTAAATAGATCTTGGCTCTCCAAATAGATTGACATCGTCCGCTCCCAATGAAAGCCTGAGATTATGAGGTTCTTCTTTAAAGTGTGGCCATTTTCCTCCATGTCCCTAAATACAGAACCATTTGCAGACATTTGAAGAATGTCATCTCCACTTCTATTCTGTGCATGGTAACCCATAAATTGCGCTAAGCTTTCACGCCTAAATAAATTTTGCATACGTGGAATAATGGGAATATAACGAAGAACCTTGCGAGACACCTTTTTTGTCAGTTGATCTATTCGATATCTACTGATATGACATTTTGAGCATTTTGTTGCAAATTCCTGTTGTTTATGATATATAATATGATCATTAGGACATGCATCTATTGCTTGATACTCCATTCCTATATCTTTCATAATGGCACATAAATCTCAGTATGAGCGAGGTAAAATATTTGATGGTGGTAACAAAAATTCACCAATCAATCTACAACAAAAAATAATTTGTTCATATTTCATTCTTTATTTACTAGTGATGAATTAACAACAATTACAATAGATAAAAAAAGATGACATATATGACATACCTTAACATCCGTGAGATTGCTACGTTTGATAAACCATTCATAACCTTCAAGTTCAATAGCAACAATACAACAAAGAGGAGTTGTTTCAGAGCCTTCATAAAGGGGCTCGTATGCCTTCTCAAGTACTGATAAATCATGAACATCATCATTAGCTCTGCCACTAAATGTGTCATGGATCAATGTATTCGTACCATCATCTTCAACTGTGTTTTTTGTCGCATGATCATCTTCTTCCATAGGATCATTAACTTCATCTTCTATATTCACAGCTCCATGTTCGTCCGCTTGCAAAACCACATTCTCCAGGCCATGATAATCCATATCATCTACCCTAGGGTGCCCCACCTTTATAATAATGATAGACACAAATAAACCATGATCATGATCAAGTGATTATATACATATAAAATGTTAAAACGATATAAAAATTTACAAATTCAATCAATATAAACACATATAATGAACAACTTACCAATGGACGATAATCATGCCCCCCTTCAATGTGACCAACAAAAGAGAAGATAGTTTGAAGTTAATGACCCCAAAAAATACTTTAAAATGCTAATTCCAAAACTTATTAAATTATGATTTTACTATGATTTCCAATAAGTAGAGACTCCTAAAATCGAGAATATTGAATTTGATCTAAACTTCCTACAACAATGGAGGTAGCGAGCTAGTAAGAGCAAGTGACCCATTCCTAAGGAGCAACAAGTCAGAATCATCATTGCTAATGTCAATATGGATTTATCCTTTTAGTTAAAGATGCAATGTGTTACTTCTTATGACGAGCTTATCCCTAGGGCCCTCAACATTGAGAGAACCCTAATAAAAAATAGCAGAAGCATTGGTAAGAGCATGATTAGGGTACAAACCCTAGGCCTCCGTAGAAACATAAACAATAACTATAGCAGATTATTCAGGTTGCAATACCAGAAAGATTGAGACATTGTAAGTAATAACAAAATCTTGCAATCTAAAGATTGTAGCCAATAATAAGAACACTATGTAGCTTAGTGACATTTGTAAATGCAATCTACAATAAGAAGAATGATAGTCACTTGAGATGTGACAGTCAAAAAGAGGCTGAGCAGTGACAACATAATAAAGCTCAAACCTTGTATAGTAAAGTGGAGATTTTAACAGTGAGTTTCCTTACACCCTTGCTGACCTTAAGGGTTTTTCAAATGCTTTTGGTAGTGTTAGACAAGGCAAATGCAATCAGGGAATGACTATCCAAATAAAGTAACAGTGGTAATCATAGGTTCAATGTTTCTTCTTAGCCATTAACGTATAATGGAGGTAGTGGATTACATGTTTGAGTAGTGTTTTGAGACTCATCAAAGATGGGAGAATAGTGAATAATACCTTGTGGACTGTGAAGTAGTGTCAATAAGGTTGAAGAATTTTAAGAACTACAATACCATGAAACAATGAGTCCCCTGTAGTAAGTAAGCAGACTATAGGGCATAGTTTGATTTTATAGAAGGATGCTCATGAAAGGAATCTTCAAGTGATAGTGAGTGAGCTGTTTGAGATTGCAGCTGAGGGTGCAATACCTAGTCTTAAAGGAAGTTAGCAAAGTAGTAAATATGCAAGAAAATAAAATCGTACACAACAAACAATTCACAATGTTATCTTCCATAATGCCTTGAGTTTGAAGACAAAAATCTCATTGTATCTTCATGATGAAAGTGGTGACCTTAATGGTCAATCACTGGCAACCATGATTTTAAAACATGCTATTATGCTTATGGAGGCAACTTTTTAAGCAAGAAAGTGAGTGGTGGTTTGGAACAATAGCAGGTATGAAGGATTTTCTTTATATGCATACTATGCAGTCTAGCTTAAGACACCATTCTTAGAAGAGATTGAAGGTGGATTATGGAACTCAAGGGTTGCCATGAAAAGGATTAAAGAAAATACTAAGATCTATTTAAAAGCCATGGTTATGAAGATATTAAAGATGTCACGTGCAAAACCCTAGTAGCTAGAGTAATGAATACAATGCCAAGAGGGATGGTGTCTTTGGGGCTGATTTAGGAGATCTCCACATTATCTAATTATAGGGAACTACATCATTTATTTATTTTTTAATTAAAAGAAATCATTCACAAAACCCTATATAGGATACGTTGATACTTGAAAGCCTCTAAAAAGAATTTGAGATTATACAAAATATATGTCAAGTAAATACCTGAATTACAAATAGTGGCGAAGCAATGTAGATTTGTTGAGCAAGCAAGAATGAGATAAAGCAACAATGAATCCTATGCCTCCTTTCACGCACATCTCACTCACCATTACGTATCATTCTTTACTGAAACACTTCTCTATTTTGGCGGTCTATTCTTGAAAATAATGTTTTGACAAAGGTTTTAGAGTATGTTTATTAAAATGAAAACTCCATTCTGGTGGGCTACGCCTGAAAATAAGATTTTGACAAAAGTTTTAGGGTATGTTTATTAAAGTTTTAGAGTATTTTGGGGGGCTATATTCTTGATTCCTTAAATGATTTATTCAAATGAATTGTGACTAAATAAATGACTAACTATTTAGTCATTTTTATTTGTGTGACTAAATAATTTTTAATCAACAACCAAACTAGTAATTTATTTACTCATTTATAGCTGAGTTGCAAAAAATGAGCAAAATTTAGTCATTTTTAGTTGTTGTGACTAAAAGTTTTAGTCACCTAGTCATTTATTTGCCAAATTCTACTAGTGTGTGCTTCCTTGTGCAATTAGGGCTCTCTCAATGTTGAGGGCCCTAGGGATAAGCTCGTCATAAGAAGTGACACATTAAATCTTTAACTAAAGGATAAATGCATTGACATTAGTAATGATAATTTTGACTTTGTGCTCCTTAGGAATGTGTGTCACTTGCTCTTACAAGCTTCGCTACCTCCCATCATTGTAGGAAGTTCGCGATCAAGTTCAATATTCTGAGTTTAGGGGTCTAATGGTTGGAAATCATAGTAAAGGTAAATTTAATAAGTTTTGGAATTAGCATTTTAAAGTGTTTTTTGGGGTCATTAACTTTAGGCTGTCTTCTCTTTTGCAGGGGTGGTTGCATGCCAATTTTTTTTGGCGTAAAATATCAAAATTATTAGATTTTGTTACCTGACTATGAATAAAAATTATTGGAGTGTGAGTTTGATATTTTTTGAAGATCTAAATAGTCAAGCTTGGTAAAGAAAAATCATGTCAGATAATATTAGTCCAGAACAAAATGAAGAGACACTTGATAGATTGTGGGCTATATTGAAAAGAAAGGGTGATGGGAAATGTTATTGTCCTTGCAATAATTGCAAGGGCTTAAAGACGAGACAAATTTTAATCACAACAATTGAGAAACATTGTAGGTAGCATGGTCATGTTGAAGGGGGGCATGATTATCGTCCATTGGTAAGTTGTTCATTATATGTGTTTATATTGATTGAATTTATAAATTTACATATGGTTTAACATTATATATATATATATATGAAATCACATGATCAAAGATCATGGTTTATTTGTGTCACGTCATTATTATGAGGTGGGAGCCCTAGGGCAGGTGATATGGATTATCACAGCCCGGAGAATGTGGTTTGCAAGCGGATGAACATGGAGCTGTGAATATCAAAGATGAAGTTAATGATCCTATGGAAGAAGATGATCATGCACCAGAAAAAATAGTTGAAGATGATAGT
>VDFB02171672.1:0-15524 GCA_007258455.2 Sequoia sempervirens
AACTCCCAAGCAAGTCCTCAAGACTTCGCCATATGAGCTAGTGTATGGGAAAGAAGTGTTATTGCCTATCTCTATGGAAATTTTGATGCTATAACTGCTGAAATATATCTTGAGATAGAACAAAATCACGCCATGGAGGTTCGATTGGCCAAGTTGCTAGAAGTGCAAGAAAAAAGGGAAAAGACCCTGATAGCCATGTCCAATTGCTAGCAGGTGGTTAAGAGATGGTTCAACAAGAAAGCTTTGGACCAAGGTCTAAAATGCGGAGACCTAGTGTTAAAATTCAATGAAAGGACTACAAAGCGAGGCCAACACGAAAAGTTTGACAGTGTATGGGAATACCCTTTCAAAATAATTCAATGCAAGTAGCAAAATGTATTCGAATTAGAAAATATGGAGTAGGAAGCATTGGGTATTCTAGTTAACAAAATTCACCTAAAATTATTTAATTAAGCTTCACATTATTCCGCCAATGTAAAAAATGTAGGTATTGTAATTATTTTGTTTCATTTTTTGTTGGTCGTTCTTTCCAACTCAACAACCCATGAAGTAGGAAAATTGAAATGAACACTCATGAAGAAAAAATTAGAACAACACCCATATGCAAAATATAAAAGGGGTATTCAAAGCAGAAAATAAATGGAACCCATTATTGAAAAAAGCAGAGGGAAGTAACTTGCAATCCATGAGGCAGTGGAAAATGACACCATATGAAAAATTTAAATGAACACATATGTGTAGAAAAGGAAAAGAGAACCCACATTGCAAAATCAAAAGGCAAAGGAGACCAAAGTTTAATATAAGTTGTATATTCATTATATAAGGAAATATATACTTTAGTAGTACATTTCAAAATGGCTTTGAGGCCATGCCTTTAGAGTATATCTATATATTCTATGATTTCTTCATATATATGTGCGGTAAGGCCTTTTCAAGGCGTATATATAAAAATGGATTAACAAAGTGATGATTTCTTAAAACATAAAAAGTTTTTAGTCTTAATCAAGAGCAATAGAAGCTTCAACAATAGTGTCTGGAATAACATTATCAGTAGGAATCGCAATAGGAGCATTGGGAGCAATAGTAACATCAAATAGAGCAATGACTAGTGGTGGAGGGAACACCAGGTTCTTGAAGTTGGTATACCATTCAACATCATAGAAGGGAACCACATTGTAGCAGCGAAATAGGAAGTGGCAGGTGTGAGTCACCCTTTGACGATGCTCTTCATGTGACTGGATGTGAAACCCACTCAAGAACATCACCCATGGTACTACTACATCTTCTTCAATATACTTTTGAAGGTCACTCACCATTGGAAGGACCAAACCAAACACAACATTCACCACCACCTTTCCAAGACTACCTAAGTAGCACTTCAGAAATATTTCAAGCACCAGGTGAAGGATCGTCAGCTTGGGAACTTGATTATCAAGTAACGAGGCAGTGAAGTGAGAACACATGTCAGTATTGACCCAATATTTATACTCATACTCAATACAGTCCCTCCCCATAACCCACTTCATGGCTATGATAGCTAGTGAATGCTTGTTCTTGGTCATTCTTTTTAGTTGCCTATTCGAGATTTCACCTAGGTATGTCATCTGAGACTTGTTACAAACTAGCCTAATAGGGGTATTCATGGTAGCAAGCTCTATGCAACTGTATGATACTAATCTCTATGCAATTGTCTAAGTCTAGCTCTATGCAACTGCTAATTGCCAAATTCTTCCTAACTGCCTATTACCAATTCTTCCCAAATTGCTAAGTGATATTTTGCTATTTCCTAAGCACCTATTTATAGAAATAGCTAGGATATGCAAGGTAATTTGTGTGTCATAAGCATGATGCTAATTGAGTACTAACTTGAAAATCCCACTAGAGCTTACTCAAATTTCCCACCTAGTTGCATTTGCTACGTACGATTTGTTGCATGCAGGATTAATAAGAGCTAATTAATTATCATAAATTGGTGGCAGTCATTAGTGGTAGTATACAAGGCCAAATGTTGAGGTGTCATGTTGCAAGCATTTTCCAAACTCTAAGGCATAACTTAAATCTTTTCAAGTACTTATTGCATATTTGGGCTTAATCATTCCTTTTGCGATATTAATTGCCAAAGCATACGAAAGCTTAGGCTGCCTTCAATCACCAACTCAATTTCCAAGAAAATCATGCCGTAGGACATTGTTACCAAATGTCATTATGAATTCTTGTCATTTCAAAATGGAAAGGAATTCATTTCACATAAGCAACAAACTAATAGTACATGCTAAATTTAATGCTAAAAGGCGAGCGTTGTTGGCTACCGAAGAAAGAAATAGCTCAGTGTTGCATGCAAGAAGCTAACATTATGAAAAAAATTTGAGCACGCTACCTAGAGCAAGAGTGTTGAGTGCAGATAGAGCCGAAGCGAATTGTAAAAAAATTGAGCATAACAGAGATCTACAACAAAAGGAAAATAGCATAAAGTTCTCAAATAGAGGCACAAGGAGAGGCAACACAAAGCTTGTTTGATTCCATGCGTGCAATACCAACCACCTATGTCTTTGAAGATGTCTCTTACGCTTCACTTAGGATACCAAAGAAGCCATTCAATCGACAAAGAGGAAAAATGGAGAACCAAAAAAATTGGCTTTTGTATTTTTTATAACAAAAGCAAGGCGAGGAAGATGTTAAGGTAAATAGGGGCATATGAAACAAAATAGGGTTTAGGTTTCTTTCCTTCCTTGCCCATATGTTTTTGCATCAGAACCTTGATTTCTTCAAAAAACATGTGAGGTTGGCTATATTTGATGAAAAGGGAAGAAGAAGACCAGTTTCTGTATGGACTCCTCTCCTCTCCTCAACTTATGATTATTATGCATTTTCTGATTATTTCTTGACTCTGATTCTGCAAGATTTGAGTGAGGATGGTTGTCTTTACTGGCTCACCTTGGACCAAACGAAGTATATGCATAATTTCACTCTGAAATGTGACTTGTTTCTTAGAGAATATTTCACATTCATTCGGATGCATGACTTTACTAGGAAACCATTTCGGCTTCCGACATGTCTAACAAATCAGGTGTTGGCCCTCAAAATGTTCTGGCAAGTATCAATTATTGACTATACTTTTTGTAGAGGACCAGCCAAGAAGAAAGGATTTTTCACCTACTCGCTAAGCTTTAAAATGGTGATTATGGCCAAGAAGATGCCTAAGCTGCTAGAGGTGAAGCTAGCTCATTTGGGGCTAGTATGGACATAGCCTGACCTTACTGGGAGAAGCTGATGGAGTCCCCTAAAGGACCGGGGATGAGCTATTGGTTGACTACAAGCTCATATTCCAACTGAGGATAGTAGGCCGCCATGGCTTAATTTCTACTTCCTTTCAGCAAAGTATAATGAGAAGCTTCACATCAGAGCCAATCTTCGCAATGAGTTCTCAAGAAAAGAAAAATGGGGTGAGGAAAGAATTAGGGATTTTTGGATCTGCCGATAAGAAATCCAATTCCTTGATGCCCCTTATCAGAGTGTGGAGACGGATGAAAGATTTGATAAATTGTGGAACAAAGCACACACTAATTCTGATGCAAATGATGATGAAAATGTCGACTCAGAGGAGGCCAAAACATATACTGACAAGGGAAAGGAGAAGGAAGTAGAAGCATAGACGACCCCAACATAACCGAAAGAGAAAGCGACGAAGTAGCCTATCAAGGTCTCTTTAAATGTGTAGGTGAACATATCAAGTGCAAGGGCCTCAATGAATCGCACCTGGACTGCAAAAAGAACCAAGAAAACCTCACAACAACAATCAGAGGCAATGGAGGTGGATGATTCACCGCTCATCAAACAACAACACACAAAAGCAATTTCTAGAGAGAGTTCGCAAGAGCCCACAACAAGACAAGAGGCCATGGTAAGCCAAGGACCACAATCATCTGAACAACAGGTAACTTTTTCTCCCTCTTCTCTTGTTTCACAATATTTAGTTTCTCCTACTATTTGTATGACGCCCCTCACTTCAAGTGTCAGTCCTTTTTTTTGCACTTCTGTTGCAATGGTCACAGGAAGTTTCTCCCAATTTTCGTAGGAACGACCATTTACCTTGACTCCTCCATGGACCTTTCCACCTTTCATCCCCACCTAGTCTGCATCCTTTATCTCTTCACCCTTCACATCCACAGCTGCCATCGACACCCCTATTGCTACTATTGTATTGGCTCCTACCCAGTCCGCACAATAGATGAAATCCTCTATGACTCCACTACCACCACTACTTCCCATGAGTCCTCCCGCTGGTTCACAAACTAGGTTTTGGCATGTTCCTCCATTCTCCCTGTAGACAATCAATCTTCCAATTAAGAAAACCTCTAAGACCATTACCCTCTCATTCCTTTTCACCCTTCCTCTCAGTGCACCTTTCACAGGAAGGCTAGTTCAATAGCTAGCACAATTTATGGCGAAGGGCGATAAAACAATAGAAGTGCGGGCTATCAAGATCCATAAGAAAAATGCCAAGGAAGCTAAGAGGTCGGTCGAGCCAAAGGTACAAACTATTTTCAATGAGGCTCAACAATCACTGCATTTCGCAACTATGTATCCGACCATCATCAAACCACAGGGGAAATGCAACTCAATGATTACATGTATACCATGGAACTTGAGCTGATCATATCTCAACCACAAGACAAATTTGAGCTCATGGAAGAGACACAACGAGTGGTGACTATCGACTTCCTCAAGTCCGGTCACAGCTAAAGAAGAGAGAAGAAGAGCTAAAAATTTTCAAGGAGAGAGTCAAGGTCCTACTAGCGAAGGACAAGGTGAGGGATGTAGAATTTTGTGCACTTATCAAAGAAAGCACAGATAGAGTAGGCTAGGCTCTAGGAGGAGCTTGCAAAGTTCCAATCCAATGATTCTAGCCTAGTCGCCGAGCTACGACAGAAAAACAAAGAATTTTAGGACTAGATGGTTCGAGTGGACCAGGAGATGCAATGAAAAAATGAGGAGTTTGACCATCAATGCGCTCAATAAGAGAGAAAAATGTAGTAGGACATAGAATTTGAGGACCGAAAGGCCCAATTGGAGAATGAATTCTAGGAGATGAAGTCTTCCTTTGAAACAAAATCGGCTAACAAAAATTGGGCTGAAGAAAAATGGCTCACCGAATGGAAGAATTTGTCGGAGCAACTTTTGGCTACAAACAAAAAGGTTGCAGAACTGACACATGATGTCAGATCAAGAGATGGAGAGATTATTCTTTTCAAGATTCTTCTCCAACCCCCTACTGCCCAATCGGATCTCCTTTCAGTGGCTCAACAATTATATATCTTATACTGGGAAAAGGTTAAGGCCTTCTGCCTAACCCTTCAGTCGACACTCCAATTTATGGTGGAGGTGACAAGTTTAGGTAGGGAGGTTTGTGGAGCAATTGAACGGTTCCCACAAATCATCACGAAGAAGGTTCCTGAGGCAAAAAAATTGTTGGATAAGTTATACATGGTCTCGGATGAGGACTTAGCAAACGCAGGAATCAGGGATAGGAAGGCCGCTGCCAAAACAATGAACAAGTTCATCCACTGCCACGTGGCCATCCTCCATGCTAGTGAGTGCACTACCACACTAGACCTAACCATGAATAATATGTGGGCTAGGTTCTCCTAGCTAACCTGGATGGGCTTACCCTCCCCATTTCTTTATGATGACTCCGTGGCTATTGCAGATAAAATTGCAACAAAGATAGAAGAGAAGTAGTAGGAAACATTTGCTTTCTAGGGCTTTAGACAACCCCCTATTGTAGAAGATATTGAGGGCATCACTCACCTGATAGTGTGCCTGCTCTTCCAACTTGAGTCTGGGGCCGGTAAATCCACAACATTGCCTTGCAAATAAATGATCAATCTGAGCGGAGTGCAAGAGAATCTGGGTGATGTATCAACACCATCCAAGGTCAATTGGCTGCCCCTACAGGCCACTCTCTCTAAGCTTTGATTGCATTACCTAATGGATAGGACTCTAGTTTGCAAGCCACAAATTTTTTGGGTTCCTCGTTTCGCAAGTGAAATGCCCCTGGTAGTTGCCAACAGATGTGAATATTAAATTCCTCGAGCTCCCTCGAGGTGGTTTTTGTTTTTTCTAAGTACCGGCCCACGCCTCATTTGTTTGAACATCATCGGGCCCCTTTTTGTAGAACTTCATCCATTGTCGCCATGTGTCCACCAGACACTCCTCACAAAGAATCCTTCCTTCACTCTCCTACCAGCTTCTACCATGCTTCCACATGTCATCACCGTGGGCACTTCAAGGCTGCTTCCCTTCACTTTTCAATCGGGCCTCGTCCATGTGCCACATATGTCTATCCGCATTCAATTTTTGGGTGGACCCCACAGTTAGCACTGATAGTAAAGAATGCTTCCACATGTCTTCACTATGCAATTTTTTATCGCAAGGAGGAGGAATCTATGAGTGGCCCCCAACCTGTTGCCATGTGTCTCATTTGCAGGGACTTCATCAAATGGAAGGAGAAAGCAAGCATTGTGCCCCACCAGATTGCTACGTGTTCTAACTGCTTTCATGGGTGAATGACACATGTTTGCACAAGAGTTTGTTGGGACCACTGCCATCATTTAGAGGGGATGCATCTATTTCAGGAACGACTGTGTTTCATGGCCTGAATCTTTTATGTTGTAACGATAGAGGGAAATCATTGTTGCAGGCATCATTGCTCGTGGCACAAGATCCTTTCTATTTCTAGCCTGCTAGGTGGTGGGATTTTTATCTATATATATTGCTTCTTCCTTCCGAAAATGAGTTTGGAATATACAAAAAAATTAGGGGAAAGACACCAAGATTTTTGTATTTCTTTTAGATTATTGTATAAGACTCTTAGACTATGCCATTGTTCAACCTTTCTATTTTCTTAGGCTATTTGATAAAATATTATACTATGTCATTATTGTCTTGAGTTGTTTATTTGCAGAACTTCTATAATTCTAAATTTAAGTTTGATAGTTTAGACCATGTCTCTGACTCTTCTTTTCAATAAATGAATATGGTAATTATTTTATGTCATTGAATAAATTGTTCAGGTTTTCATCTTTGATTTTTGTTATTTTGGGACTTAGCAGATTGTTAATCGAGCCCTTAAATCGCATCCCAAAAGATAGATTTACTGTGCCTATATCTATACCTTGGTGCATCACCTTAGTTAGATTGTTATTTTTTATATCTCCTTCATTTTCCCATTCAAAAACCCCAAATACAGAAGAAGCCAACTTCTTTAAAAACCTGGAGGTCACTTAGTTTAGTGCAATTGGTACCCAATTAACTGAGTTTCCCATAAAGGTTGTTACCTTTCCAATATTTGGCATCAACAGTAGGTGTAAAATCTAATGATCCCCAATCATCATCCAACAACTTTGTCACATTTGAAAGGCACTTATCTTTATCCTCAACTTGTAAAGGTTCCACTTTTGTAGCCGCTGTCAATGTGCTAAGAGGATTCATCATTCCTATTTCAGTTTGTAAATAATTCAGACTTTGGATCAACTCTTATCATGTAAACCTTATTGTTATATATGTACTTCATTGAATGATGCAACATTGAAGGCACTCTTTTCATCTCATGGATCCAAGGTCTACCCAAGAGAAGATTATATGAAAGATTATGGGGCATAACATGGATGGGATTTTGTAACACAACCTTACCAACTTTGACAAGTAATGTTATCACAGCAAGCGGTTCTCTTCCCACATTATCAAAACCTTTGATAGATAAATCAACGGGTTGAATTAAAGTTATGTCCATTCCAATTTTATCCAAAATATTTACACTACAAATATTAATCCCTAAACCATTGTCAATAAGGGTACGTCTAATCCCAAACCTATTAATAATAGCCACTATCATCAAAGCATCATTTTTTTTTGCATTTCCAAAGTGGGAAATTCATTTTGATGAAAGATAATGTCCAAGTTAGGTGAATTCATATTTTCAATCAAAATTTCTACATCATTTAGTTGTGTCCTAGGAGGGATAACAAAATTTTGCAAAGCCTTTTGAAGCATGCCATGGTAAGTAGGTGATATTTGAATCAAATCCCACAAGGATATTTTAGTGGGAATGTTACACAAAATTTCTCAACAAGATCAAATTCTTTACCCTCTGGCTGGGAAATGTTGAACCAATGAATTGGGAGGTATGGTTGGGAAATGGATAGAAGTTTGTGTTTTGTTTTGGTTTGTATTGTTCTAGTTGTGAACTTGTGTAAATTATACTAATTGATCTCATGCACGATCTTGATTTATGTACCAATTCATACAAATAATGTCCTCAGCACATTAACCATTTAATGGATAATGTTATTTGATTAAATTCAATCATATTTTATCTTTTAATTAAATAAATCAATTTTGGTCAGTTGAAATCATTATCTTCTATAATTAAATAAATCATTTGTTTAGGTAATCCTAATATCCCTCTTTTAATTAAATAATTCATTTTATTTGAGTAAAGCATCCTTTAAAATTAAATAATAGAACATTTATTTGAGTTTAAATCTAACCTCATCCTTTATTAAATGCAAATCCAGCTCCTATTTAACTAAAGCTAATATTCACTATTCCTCTCATTTTTGATTTATTTAGAAATCCAAAATCTGAGGTCAAAATGTCAAGACTAGCTAATCTTCATCTAGGATTAATCAATCTTGATTAATCACAACACTGATCGTCCTCCAGATTTTTGCAACTTGCACAAACAAATCAATTAAATTAATTTATAAATTCCTTCCTATTTCATTCAAAGGGCATCAAGTTGGAATATTCTTCTTGGAAGATTCTCCCTCTCAAAGCTCTTATCTCAACTTAGCATTTATGGCTTACAAGTCCACTGTAGGAGCCAAGTGGCAGTAACTCTTTCCACATCTTTCTCCACAAATAACTTTCTCAAATTTCAAATCTCCACCTAATAGCATTTATTTGCATATTCATCAAAATGTGCTCCACCTCCTTCCACTAGCATGTTGACAAGTGGCACAATGCCATTGGCTTATGTTTAGTCCCACATTCATCCTTTTTTCTCATTCTTCCATCCTTCATCCTATAAATGGAGGACTCTTTTACTAATTTGGGATCCACAACTTTATGCAAAGTCATTATCCATAGGTTTTGAGCAAATTCATCCAAGTTCATCAAGGTTTTCATAGTTCTTCATCCACCATAGCTAGGTTATTGCAAATTTCATCAAGGAGCACCATTGATCATCATCAAGCTTGCAAGGAATTGGGAAAGGGCTATTTTCCACATCAAAATAGCACCAATTCCCCCATGAGATTGAGGGTTTGATTGTTTTGAGCAAGATTAGATAGATTTCATTTGGTTTATTTGCTTTCTTCTTTGTTCTTGACATTTGAATTAATTGCATGGGGAATGATGGTTTTGATTTAAATAATTGACTAATATTATGTTTATTGTCCATGTTTGTACAAGTCTAGATCCACCATTCATACTAGTGTTATATGTGTGAGCAACAGTATAATAACTTGGTTGCTGCAACACATGATTATTAGTAAGTTGTTTTGCAAAATTTAGGATAGAACTTGGAGGTTTATGAGGTCCTATAATGAGAGGTGGCATAAGAGTTCCAATAGTTAGAGGACTCTTAGGAGGTCCAACATGAGTTTGAGGAGGTCCAATAATCAAGATGGACCTAATAGTCACTTGTGCATTCATAACCTCAATGGGTTTGACTTCTTGTTGATGATCTTCTATCGTGGGGGAATCTAAGGTGACCTTAACATCTTTATCTAAGCAAGCCATCTTACTATATTTTGATAGGAATGTATCAATGATGTCATCTTATTCTGTGATAATATATTCCCAAGTGGGAGAAGTATTGGAGAGGGAAAAACAAGATTCTCATGACTCTCAATGATAAGATCTTCTAACACCAAGATACCTTTGTCACAAGTAGGAGAGGTATCGGGAGAAGGAAAAATATGATTGTCATGATTTTCTATGATTGAATCCTCTTTTCCAACAATATATTCCCAAGTAGGAGAGCTAGGGAAGAGAAATAAATAGGATTCTCATGACACTCAGTGATTGGATCCTCCAACACCAAGATACCTTCTTCATAAGAAGGTGGGGTATTGGGAGAAGAACAACTATGATTGTCATGAGTGTCCATGATTGTATCTTCTTGCACCAAAATGTTCTCACAAGTGGGAGAGATATTGGGAGATGAATGAAGATTAGGAAAAGTTATATTAAGAAATGTGTCAATGATTTCATTCTCTTGTGCCAAGATACTCTCGTGCAATTAGGAGAGATTTTAGGAGAATGACTAACATGCATATCAATGATTTCATTTTGCTTCCTTAGATTGTGTTCATAAGTAGGAATATTACAATCATACAAGCCATGTGTTATCCTATGAAAACCACATCTTTGAAAAAGAAACATGTTGCTACTTGCCTTATGGACCAAATAATCAAAATTAGGCATTTGTACAAATAAACTTGAAAAATAGACACTAGATCTGAACATAGGACAAACATAGGAATTCACACATAAAATTTTAGATCAAAATGCCTGGACAAGGGCACCTAGGGCGCCTATGTATTGCATAGGTATTTGAAAAATTCAAAGTTTCAATGTGTACTATATTGTTTAAGGATCTTAAGTTTGTGTGCAATCTGGTCAAATAGTGAGTATTTTTCCAAAATTTTCCCAATTTATGACAATGTAATCTAAAATACAAGTATGTGCGAAAATATTGAAAATGCTTGAAAAATAAATGACAATTGTAAATGCAATTTCCAAATCTAGGATGCAAAAATTAAATGCAACTAATATGCTAAATCTGAAAATGATGATGTAGCTATGAATTTTGGAGGAAAAGAGTGCAATGTTTCACTTTTTAACTATATGCAAGATACCTAAATGTATGCGAATGATACTTTTTATTTTGTTTTCATATTTTAAATGACCTTATGCAGATTTATGAATATAATTTGAGTGTAGATTTGAGCTATAATGACTTAAATTAACCTTATTGCAACCTATGATGCAATATGATATGCAATTTTTTGAATTTGTATGCTTTTTATGATGCAAAAATGGACACCTAAATAAACATTGCTAAATAATGCAATACAAAACCTAGATCTAGGATGCAATGCTTCAGATTTCAAAAGGTATATAATGCTAACTTGTCGGGTTCACCAAAATGAAACAAAGAAAAAAAGTAAACCTCAAGATTTGACCCTAGGGTTTAGGTGCTTTTCCTAAATGTTTCATTCATTAGAGACTTGAATGGTAGTGGGGGTTTGATGGATTTGGAAAAGGTTTAGGATTGAATTACAACCTAAATGGTGAGTAAACCTACAGCAGACAAAGTTGAAAAATATCCCTGCAAAAGGATTTGAAGCAGCATTGATTCCAGTGACCTAATAATTACCAAATTGGTGTTTGATACAAACACAAAAATCTAAAAAATGTCATAGAAATCAGGCAGTAGAAATAAGGGAGGACATTTATGACCCTATAAATTTATAAATTTCAATAATTTGTTGGGATGTTGGTGATGGGGGTGCCACTATCTTGCTAGGTATTTTAAGACCCATTTTCATAGTCCTCTGATGTTGGAATTGCACTTCTATTTCCTATCTGCACACTTGTTAGATTGGTGTTAGATATTTTTGTAATTGACTTTTCGTGAGTTTTCAAGGCCTAGGGTTTCAAATGCAACAACAAATAAAGTGTCTTCAAACTTCCTTTGATCCACTTCAACCTGAGATATGTACATTCACAAAGAGAGGAAATTTTGGGTCACTTTAGGGGCTTAGTCAAACCTCGTGTAAGTGTTTCCACTTCCACAATGTCGATGCCAATGATAAATGGATAAATAAAATGAAGGAATAATGGAATCACAAAGTGTTGAAACTCACCACCCTTGTTCTTGCTTGATTGACTTGAAAGCTTGAATGCTTTTGAGACCTACAACAAGGGTTAGCCTTCACAAAACAATGATAACACATTAACTTACATACACTTTGACATGATGTTGGATCTTGAACTGCTGCAATAAATCCTCTAATGGTTTCTCTTGACTTGCTTGATAATGCTCTTGATAAATGCTTGATCATAAATTCTTCAACTTGCTAGATAATTTCACTTAATGTTCTAATGATGCAATAAGTATGTATTTATAGGAATTTGATCTAATTTCTCAAAAAATAAATTTTGACAGTTGACTTTAAATATTTTAATTTCAAATAATAAAAATGTCAACACCAACATATTTGAATTTGGAGCCAAAATAAGGGGACATAGGTGTCCTAGGTGCAAGTGTCTTAGCCCTATTTTTAGGGGTTTAAAGTGTCAAGGACAAAGTATTAAATGATATCATTCATTTTATGCTTGTACATTGTTAGAAAATATTTAAAATAAGTTGTGGAATGCATAATTTTGGAAATTAGGAGCTTAATTAAGTCCCATAACATTTGGTCGACTGTTGTGGAGCTAAAGATCATCCACTTTGCTTAGTGTATTCTTTTCCAAGACTTACCAATGGGGTCTAGGCTCTATCATCTCGAGGTTTGAGACCCTTGTCCTTTTTGTGATCAATTGGAGTCTTTCAAACATCTCTTTTGGTTTTGTGGTAGAGCTCAACAACTCTGGAAATAGATTCATGAATTTTCAACCTTTCAGGTCAAAACCTTTCTCTTAGCATATGGATCTTTTAGGGGATTGGCCTCATATTCCCCACAAATATACCCAAATTTGGCATTCTTTCAAGGTTGAAATTCTCTTCAGCATATGGAAAGACAAAAAAATGCTATCTTTTCTCATAGTTATTGATCTAATTATGTAGCACAGAACATGAAACTATTATACTATACAGATCTAATTAAGTGTTCTTTATGACATTTCTTTGTGGATGATTACATGTTTGATTCATTTACCATTTGTGAAGTAGACAGGAGAGATTGTAGAAGAATAAAGACTTAAAAGATAGAGAGTGACAAAACATACCGTGGAGAAACCCCTTTGAGGAAAAAACTCACCACCAAAATCAATAGTCTTGTATTATTTAACCTTAGGAACAAGATTACAGCAATTATTTATCAATCTGCTTGAGATGCTTCTTTTTTCCTTCAACAAATCTTCTTCACAACCTGCAATAAAATCTGATGAACTCTCTTCAACTTGTTGCAATAAATAGACAATAATGAGCCTTGTAAACTCAAAAGAGTTTACAATTACAAAGCACAATGCTTATCTCTAAAACCTATTTCTATTCTTTTACCGTGTTAGAGTTCTTAGGTGAAAAATGTCAAATCAGTCCATCAGTTTGTGGGCATCCAAAACCCCTAAAGTCATAAACTCAACATTGATTACAAAGAGATATCTTGTGAGCTACTCCTCAAGATTTGGTGCTGTGGGCCCATATATGCCTCCAAATCTTATCATTGCAAAAGTGTTAACTCCAAGATGCCAACTTGGGCACCAAGGGTGGGTCCCAGTCAATCTCTATTAAGCACAAAACATATCTCTCACCATTTATGCAAAATATCATACATGATTGATCATCCATGTTCTTGTGGTAGTCACCTATTATACGTCATACAGCACAAAGTCAGTAGCATGCAATTTCAAAGTCAACTAAAGTCCAACTAACATGCAAACTAAGTATAATTGAACTATAGCTTCTAAGTAGGCCAGGCCCCGAGATTGGTACGTCTTTGAAATGAGCAGGCCCAGACTTCATGCATGTAAACATCAATTCCTAGCTACCAGTCTTTGCATGCATTACTAAAGTGTTACATCTTTCACAAATGGTTAACTTAACGCAAGGTGAGTTCCACCTTCCATGTGGGCACCCCATGTGCTCCTATTAATTAGGAACTTATCTTGGACACCCTCACATGTTCCTATCATTTAGAATTAATTACAAATGTCAATTAACATGTTTATTTCATTTGAATTTAATCTCTTTCTAATCCAAGTGTTGGGGAACACTTTCCAAGGACTTAGGAGATACATGAAATAATGTTTAGGATTGCAATTAAATGACATCCTATTCCCAACATTAAAAGTGTTCATTCTCAGGATTTATGGAAAGGAGTATATCTTCCTACTACCAATATCTTATTCATGCACTCTTTGTTTGTGGATGACAAATTATTGTTTGGAAAAGCAACCCTTGTTGAATCAAAACAAATTTAAAGCTTATTACATAAATATACAAAAGTTTCAGGGAAAAAAATCAATACAGAAAAATCTAAAGTCTATGTTTTAAATACTAAATCAGTGGTGAAGAGGAAGATAATAAAAGTGTTGGGCTTCAAAACTTAGCAAAGCTACCATGCAAATATCTTGGTCTTCCTCTCTTCTTAGGTACAAATAGAGTAAGCTTTTGGGATAAGATAATTCAGTGCATCAAATTTAGAAGATCCTCATAGAAAGGAAGGTGGTTGTCACTTGTAGGTAGGATCTTGATGGTAAGATCAATGTTATCTTCAATACCAAATTATTATATGGCAGTGTTAAAGGTTCCAAAATCGGCAATAAATGAAATAGAAATATTGATAAGGGGTTTCCTGTGGAAGGGAAATATGGACAACTCTAAGAAAATTCCTTTAGTCTCAATAGAAAACCTTTGTGTGGAAAAGCTGAAAGGAGGTGCAGGCATACATATTAAATGGTGGCCATAAATATGTCATTAAGAGCTAAATTGGTATGACACATGTACGAAAAGCCTCATGCCAAATGGTGTTAGATTATGCAAAGTAAGTATTTAGATGAGGCTTCACCAAATAGAATACTAATATTGGAAAACCCACAATAGGAGTCTTCCATGTGGAATTTTTTGATATCATGTAGGAAAATAATTGTGCCATATATAAGTTGGAAAATACATAATGGGGAGGAAGCTACCTTCTGGAAATATTTTTGGAATGGCTTTCCATCCTTGAATTTTCTATATGATTTGAGAATGGTAGAGGAAATCTTGACCGCTTCTTGGGGTGCTAAAGTAAAGGATTACTCTTAGGACTCATTAGAACCAACGGGGAAATTCACGTGGAGAGATTTTTCAATATTTCACATTCTAGTTGATCAAAAACAAAAATTGAAAGATATTCTAAGGGGTAGAAAAAAATTTAGATCATCTATGTGAGATAAAATTATCTGGGTGCCTTCAAGAACAGGAAAGTATTCAACAAAAGGGTTATAAAGCAGTTGTAAGTGGAGGGGTACACCATGAATCCCAAAGGGCTTTGTCCTTTTGTTGGAACTCTGTAAGATTGCCTAAGGAAGGTTGTTTTTCTTGTCTAGCCATAAAAAATAGAATTCTAATAGTTGATAGAGTGGCTAAGATGGGAATTTCATATCAATTCAAATGTGTTCTTTGTGATGAAGTTTAGGAAGATTAAAATCACCTCTTCTTGGGATGTAAGTTTTGCACAAAATTGTGGGTATTTCATCAAAGGAAAACTTAATTGGTATTTTCCCCTACCTACTACTCTTTGGGA
>VDFB02171673.1:0-20668 GCA_007258455.2 Sequoia sempervirens
GGCAACCCTTCTCTTCAAGCGTACAGCCTTTTCTTGCACTAGTATGGCCTCCAAGTGTACGGATTTTCTTCCAAGTCGTACCACTTCTTTATATCATACGGCCTTCTCCAAACAAGATAACCATACAAACTTCCTTAAGCATACGGACTCCCTCCTGTCTCTCCACCGTACGGCTTCTCTGTGTGCCCAGTGTACGGTCTTCAGTCGAATGGTTTTGCCTTCTGTAATTTCTTTCTTTCGCCTGTCTTCCTTTGCTCTTCGATTTTTCCCTTGCAATGCACCATGAGTGGTAGACAATGTTGTACTCATCGATTTATTTTGAGTCTTCCCTCTAGGTTTAAGTCACATTTTGCCAAGTTTAATATCTTTAACCTTTAATTCCCCAACTTCTTTGATTATTTTAATTTTCTTTTTTCCTCTTTTCAATTTTTCTCTTCCCAAATTTTATCTCTTTTATTATTCCTCCCTCTTTCTCTCTCCTCTTTCTTCATGTTTTGCTTTTTCTCATTTTCTCTTCCATTTTTCTTTATTTTTTGATTTCTTTCTTCGCTCTCTTCATCTCTTTTCATTTTTTCTAATTTTTTAATTTTTTTCGTACTTTTCATTTTTTAACTCCAACACAATTTTTTCATCTTGTACCTGTTCGGACTTGTGGACTGGCATATTGTCCAGTTTTGATACTCTTTCTTTGTACTCTCCATACTCGATCAGAAGTGCTTGGCTGGGCCTTCCCTCTTCTTCCTTGATTTCCCTGATTTGTAGCATGTTACACTCTCTGTGGAACACTTCATAGTCTTCCATCTGCCAATGATAAGCCATTCAGCGAGCTTGTCTCGTCCTCCGAACAACTCTCGAGTTCAAGTACGCCTTCAATGTTTGGTTCCATAGCTTTCCTTCCTTCGTCCACATCTGACTCACCTCCATCCGATTCAGATCCGGAGGAAGCAAATTCTTCGCTCACGGCCTGGTTCTTCAAGTCGATGACATACTTCCCCCCCATTGTTCTCAATCGAGAGTGTGTTCCTCTTCCAATTATGATTTTCCTTCGCCGCTATCAGCCATCCTCTCCCAAGTAGTGCATCATACACTTTCCTCTGTAATGGGATGACGACAAAATTTAGCAAAAACTGTTGTGTCCCGATCGTCACCTTCTACGCCATCAACGTTCCCAATGGCTTGATACCATGTTGATCAATGCCAACCAATTGGAATGTTGGCGGCCAGAGTGTAGGCTTCCCAAGACTCTTCCATGTGTCTTCGGGTAGTACGTTGACTCCCGATCCTCCATCGATGATAGTATTTGTCAAGATATTCCCTCTGATCTCCATATGCACGACCGCTGGCATCTTCTCGATGTTTGCTGTGAGCAATACTGGGTCGATTGTTTGTTCATCGTACGGTGGCGGTTCTGGTATCAATTCTTGCCTTCGTTCCTCCAATCGCGGTTGCTTGCCATCCCCAACGACGATTGTGATCGCCAGTCCCAACTGCGGCATAGTCTGGAGAAGGTCAATTACTTTGATCGATATGGTGGTCTGCAATACCTACCATATGATGTGGGTTTCTGCCTCCGACCGCCAAGAGGTTCCTGGCTTCTCCAGAGGTACTTTGTTTTCCTTCGCCATCGCCAGTTCCACTTCAATTTTTGCTTCCTTCATCCTTTGTTTCTCCGTACATGGATCTAGGTACCTAGCCTTTTTTGCTTGTGCTCTGGTGATCGCCAATACCTCTTGTTCTTCTACTTCCAGCATGTGGATACCCTTTTGCTTAGGGCATTTGTTATCTTCATGATTGCCTGGTCCACACCACTTACACAATCTCCCTTCTGAACCTTGACCGTTCTGGCAGTCCCTGGCAAAGTGGCCCCATTCGTTGCACTTCCTGCATTGGATCATGGGCCTTCCTTTTGCATCATACTGTATCATGTTTCTTAGACTTTGTTGCTTCGGTAACCTCCAGGGGATGCATTGCTATTGTACTGGGGCTTTGGTGGTGTGTTCGGCGGTGTAGACGGCTCTCCATGAGTGAAGAGTACTTGTGCACTTCTGGCTTTTAAGTTGTATGGGCAGTCCTTGACGGAATGTCCCATCACTTGGCAGATATCGCAGAATAAGTTCTTGGGACAGTTCACCTTCGTGTGACCTTCCGCATTGCAGTCCATACACCACAGTTCTTTGGCTTCTCTCGTACTCTCCTTGTCGGCCTTCAATTCTTTCATCATTCGCATCATATCTTTCCTGAGTGCTTGTACAGTCTTGGATTCACCGTCGCTGTCGTCCGTACTCTCCTCGTCGTCTGTCTTCTTTTTCCCTCGGGAGGATGTTTTATTTTCACTTTCTATGTCCATTGCCCGATTGTATGCTTCAACGTACGACGAAGGAGGTACGACTTTCATTTTCTTTCTTAATGAAGGAAGCAAACCCTCGATGAACCATCTTTTCTTCAACCCATCGGCCGGCTGTGCCTCCAATTTCCCCAGCAAATCTTTGAGTCTTTGGTTGTAGGTCCACACACTCTCGTGCTTTCCTTGCTTGGTATTGTATATCTCCGCAACAATCTCGCTATCATCCCGCAAGAGTTTGAACTTCTCTTGAAACGCTTTCTTCAATAATCTCCATGTAGCTTTGTGTGCTTGATCTAATTTAGAGTACCAATCAATGGCACTCTCTTTGAGTGTCGCTAGAAATGCTTTCAACCACTGGTCGGGATCATCCTGTCTGCTGGCTATCCAAATAGTTTCACGTCTTACAATGTCGTACTGGATCTTCTGACCCATTCCCCATAAACTTCGGCAGCTTCTGTCGTTCTGGAGTAGCCATCTTTCCCCGCTGTACTCCTTGTGTGTTGGACCTGATTAGACTGGTTTCCCTACTACGTTTCGGTGCGTCACTTGCACTCTTGGCCACGTACGAGTCACTCCCATGTTTTCCATCAGCGTCCTCGACACCGTGAGTCTCCTGGGGTTCCCTCCGGTACTCTCTCTGCCTTGGGATACTAAGCTCAAATCTTCCACTCGTCAGTCGTTCGTCGTTGTCCGAGAGGGACAACTCCCGAAAACGTCTGATGCTACTACTCAATTCATCTTCGTTCTCATAAGGATCATATCTTCCTACGTACGGAGTGTCAAAGGGTTCTCCGTCCCTTCCTTCTGTCAGACTTTGGTGCCCTCGTCCAATGGATGTGTCTATTCTTGTCAAATTTTCATATGTTCTTTTAATACTCTGATTTATTTCAATTAAATCCTCATCCAATTCCTTACCGGCTTGCTTCAGTCTTCATCGTCGGTTTTCTTGTTCTTGCAGCCTGAGTGATCGCCAAACCTTTTCTTCCTGAGTCTCATGCCCGTCAGGTACTCGATTCTTGTCTTTGTTCAGTCGTACGGGCATTTAAAATTTGTTCAGGCGATCATTGCTGACTACCAGATGTACGTCTCCGGGTAGTGTCTCGTTCCTCTTCTTCTTGTTTGGTTCGCTCTTCGTAGTGCTGCAGTATTTGCTGCCTTTGGCATTCCTGATCCTCTTCTTCTCAGAGGTCTTGCAGAATAATGAAATGACGGGCCAGCAATTTGGGCATACGATTCAGGAAGTGATTCACCTCGTCGTTCACTTCCAACTTATCCCAGATAACTTCCTCACGGATCTCCCGTATGTGGGACTCCCTACGTACGTGATCTCGTAAAGATATCTTCCACAGATTGACCAGATTTTCAGTCAATAGGTCTTCCCGTTCCTCATTAGCATTTACAGGCTCTTCTGCTGGTTGACCCATTACGCTGCCATGACGAGTGATTCCCTAGTCCGCTCAGGAAACGGCGCCAAATGTTTACTCACTACGGGTACAATGACGTACAGAGTAAACGGAAATATAACATTGACAACATATAATAATCACATGGCAATTGCATAGAACATAGATGTATTGCTTTATTCAGTATTCGCCATTTACATCATAATGTCTCCAGACAAAAGATAGCATAGCATAGTAGTACCGCCCTGTTCCCGACTACATGACTCAAGTACATATAGTACGCTGGTGGTGGTTGAGGTACCAACAGTCCCGTCCATTCATTATAACTAATTACTTCATCAGGAACTTAATTCCCGAAACAACTAACTAACATGACACATACATAAGTACATGGATTATTAATATTAACTAAAGTCTTATTTACTTATGACTCCCAACCGACCAAGTACACACACTCTCGGCCAACTACATTGGCGACTTCTTAAATTTCATTCTTAAA
This sequence comes from Sequoia sempervirens, assembly GCA_007258455.2. Lineage (NCBI taxonomy): Eukaryota > Viridiplantae > Streptophyta > Pinopsida > Cupressales > Cupressaceae > Sequoia > Sequoia sempervirens. The sequence continues at coordinate 4,247 of VDFB02171673.1, forward strand.
AATAAAACTCTGTTGAAGTTGTACGCATTGGAGTTGGAGATTATTTTGCATTACAATCTTCTGGAGGTGGCGGTGTCGAGTTCTTTGTATTGTGTCTTTGTCTCTCTCTCTTGACTGGAAGTGTCAGTGGTTTCCTAGCTTGACGTAGTTACTGAGGGAAGAGCTTGGATTCTCAAGTTTCGAATTTATAATCACAGGCAAGTAACGAGTGAAATCTTCAATGTAAATTGGTATCGATGATTTATTCTTTGAGCATCTTCTGTGTTGCAAAACAAATCTGGGCTATTGTTATCACTAAGTAAGAAACCGAGTTTATTCTTTTCTTTCTGGAGTCGGCCTGTCAGGGGTTCCTGTAGGAGAACCAAACCTAAATCTTTCTTGCCCTGGTAATTTACTCGGCTAGTGATATAACCCTGCTTCGGGTACAATGAAACTATTTAAAAATTACCAAAGATTTTCACCTATCTGATGAATTTGAATTTTGAGTGAGCATTATGAAGTCGGTTGGAAAAATTCATTTTGTTTGATAAACAGTGAACCTCTCTTACTCTCTCTAATCTATTTAGAAGTTGAACTTAGGCAAATCTTTTCTCATTGAATTCTTTAAGGACTGAACAATTATTAATCTGAGAAACCTTCATTGGAGTTTCAGTCTCTTTTCATGTATTAAAGTAAGGGTTAAGATCTAACCTTGATTTAAGAGAAAATGTTAAACAAACTTGATAACTGAAATTTATTCCTTGAGACAAATGAAACCATGTCGAGCGAGGGTGAGAGTGCTAATGACACAAGAGTGCCATTAATGAAAATGAAATCCTTGGCCAAGGTATGATGCTAGATTCAACATCTGCCAACCATCAAGTACCAGATGTATCACTGATCAGAGTATTATTCTAGTTGGGAGATACCCATAGTGAAGATTCAATCAGGAGATACAGGTCCTTGACACCAAGCTCAAAGGCATGATGATAGAATGATCCTTGTTGATTACCCTCGTGAAGGGACGGGTTTCTTCACGGGAGACCAATAGGTGTTCGGATGGGTGGTAAAGCCCTTGATGATATCTCCTTTTTCCATGATGACAGAGTCAAGTTCAAATGCTTCAGCTTCTTAACTCTATACTCTTGAAACCTTCTCTCTTTAAATTTTCTGAAATGGTTAAAGTTCATTTTGTATTTTCTGTTATTGGAAATCAGTTAGATGTTCCTTTTCAGCTGAAACTGTAAAATTAAAAGTTAGTTGAAGAATTGAATGTTATGTATTTACTTTTAAGCGGAGAATTCTTTTTCGTTCAGAATGCAAAGGAAGCCCTAGTTTGGAACAAGTTAGTTACATCTTCAGCTGAAAGTTGTTAGTTAGTTCCTTTATTTAACTGTAGGACAGATAGTGTATTACATATTTTTTCTCTGTCATGTTTGGTTTTTCCTTGTTGCTTCAATAGAACTTAAGTTGTGAAGAATCCCACATAGATGATTAAAATTGTAGATGAGTTGCTCTTTCTTTTTAATGTCAAAATGAATTGTTGTAAGATTGTGCTTTGACATGACTTGTAAATGTCTCAACTCTTAAAATGTAAAATTTATTCTTAAAGTATCCTCTCCTATGGTGCCATACTGCTGATCTAAGTGACAAGAAATAGGACAAGAAAACACTTTATTTTGCTAACAAAATGGCAAGCAGTTCTCCTAAATTTCTTCTTCCAGACTCTCAGTTGTTGCGTGGGAATAATTATTCCGCGTGGAAGACAAAACTGAAAACTCAACTTGAGTTTGACGAAGTTTGGAATGTGGTTAATGGTTCCATGACACGGCCAACAAATGATGTTGATGCACAAGGAAAATTTGATCAAGCTGATAGAAAAGCTAAATTGATCATAATGTTCAACGTCTTTGGTGAAGTTCAGCCCTTTATCCAAGACTCATCCACAACCAAAGATGCATGGGACAAGCTTAGGACAATGTATGAGGCAAAGAACCAGAATCAGACCCTGAATTTGCAAAGTCAGCTACATAGCCTAAAGACGAAGAATGAAGAACAATTGGAACCCTTTCTCAAAACGATTGTTGAGTTGAGAGCTTCTCTACAAGCATTAGGAGAAACAATTGAAGATGCAGTTCTAGTGCCCATTGTCTTGCAAGCATTGTTGTCTAATTACAAAGTGTTTGTGACAACTTTGAATGTCACAAAACAAACACCCACTTTTGAGAAGCTTGTAAACCTACTTCAGAAAGAAGCATCTCTAAGACAGGATCATGGTGAGGATGACCATGCAATGACCACACATCATAAATGCAAGAAGCCTATAAAGCAATTTGGTGGACCTCCCAAATCTGGTAATTCATCCAAATCTCAGACAAAGTTTCCAATATGTGAAAGGATTGGACATGATGTGAAAAATTGTTGGTACAACTCCTTGGCCAAAGAATCATCCAACAAATCACATCCAAAGAAGTCATTTCAAAGTGGCAATACACGATGGGACAAAAGAACAAATAGAAGCAACATGGCAATGTTGTTGAAGAGGAAGAGTCTCCAGAAGAGGAATATGTGTTTTCAGCCCACACTTCAAAGATAGTTCACAATCAACCTCAATTTGGTACGTGGACTCAGGTGCTACAAAGGACATGACTAGACAAAAGGAGTGGTTTCTCACATTGAAACCCCATCATGGTAAAGTCTCTCTTGGAGATGATACCACCTATGATATTCAAGGTATTGGTGACATCTCCTTGCAATTTGGTATACATAGGTGTAGGCTCATTGAAGTCTTATATGTTCTTGGAATTACCAAAAATCTCCTTTATGTTATTCAATTTCTTGATCACAACCTAAGGATAGAGTTTGATAAAAATGATAATAAAAAGGTATGCCTAATCCATCATAAGTCAAAAAGGCCAAATTGTAATGTCCCCTTAGCAGTAGACACCCCGGAGATCGTTTAGCCTTTATTTATTCCTGAAAGCTAAATAGGAGAAATAAGGGAGTAATTATTAAATTAATTATTTATAAAATTATTTCAATAAATTAAAATCAAAAGATAACTTTATATTTAATTAATTTAATAAAGTGACTTAAAATATAATAATAAATTATAAAAGTCACTTAGGGAATAAAATAATAATATTTCTAGAAGCTTCTTGAAAGTCATTGAGAAATCTTTATAAGGAGCTATTGGCCTAGCATCTAAGGATGCTCATATCTTGGATTATTCTCTTTATACCAGTTTGATAGAAAGCTTGAATGCTTTGCTTGCCCGAGGGTTTGAAGACTCTAGGATACCAGGATTGGTTGTGAAAGATCAACCCTAGCTAGAGATTGTGGAGGAATCCTGTCATGTCCCCATCCTAGTCAGCACAGCTGGTGACAAGGTTAGCCTATCATTTCAATCCTCGTAGGCTGACAGGAGTGTGCAGAGGATCATCTGGAGCCGTTGCTCAGTGTTTGGTAGCTCCAGTTGCAGTTGTATCAGGTTGGGCCTTCGCAGAATCTTCCAGGAGCATTTCAGGAAACTTCTTTTTTTGAAGTCAAGCATTTCAAGTGTGCACCCGGGTTCACCCATTCAGCTCGACCAACCAGCCAAATAGCTTGGTTGATTTGACAGAGAAATAAGGAGTAATTAATGAGTTATTAAATATTTAATAATTTGACTTTATATTAAAGTCACTTTATTGAAATATTTAATTATTTGGCTTAATTATAAAGTATTTAATTATACTTTATAATATATTATTAAAAGGTGACTTAATGAGTATTTATATTCATTAAAAAGGGGACGTCAATAATTAATTATTTCTCCTAAGTCAAAAGTGCAAATTAAATCATTAATTTAAATGATTATTTTAAAGGAGATTTGGGTCGAATTTTCCTTCAAGGCAATATATACCTTTCACAGGCAAAATCGAACTATCATGTTTATTATTCAATTTTGTCTTCTTGCATCTGAGCTTTGGAGTTTGCAAACCTTAGGGTTTCTGGCAGACGATCGTTTCTGGAGAACGAAAACTCTTCAGAGATCAGGCAAACTGAGGCTGTGAAATACCAGCTGAAGCTTACACTTGGTGATTTCACACAGAGATCACAGATTGTGCTTATTCATCCATTTTGGCAGAGGTTTTCAGAGATAATCATCAGTTGACAGGGGCGACTTGAGCAGAGATTAGTTATCAGAGTTCTGGCACATATTACAAGAAGCTGTACTTCTTAATTCATTGTTGTACCAGGCCGTACCAGCAAGGTCGTACCTTTATTTCTCTGGAGCAACGCATTTATTCCTAGGATACTGGCGACTGGATCTTGAGCGCCTTGGTCTAAGGGAGATTTTTGCATGGTTTTTCGAGCCTGAAGACTATCTATTATTTCTGGCCGTACCATCAGCAATTATTACAGCCGCCATTAAGAGAAATCAGGTTTTTCTTCAATAAATTGATTGTATTTCATTTATAGTTCCATACTTATTATTGTAATTGCTCTGGAAGTCAAATACATTGAGGCGCCTATCATATTTGAGCAAGATCTGAGCATAAAATTGCATTATTGAATTTATTTAGATTTTATTTGCAATTTCTTAGTAAAATCGCAGCAATTATTATTTTGTCAAAAACCCTCAAAATCACAAAAAAACAAAAATTTGCAAAAACAATACAAAAACAAGTAGGGTTTGAAATAGAGAACCACAAGGGTTCTGACAGTGGTATCAGAGCACAGATCTCCTGCCATCCTGTGCTTTTTCAGTGCTTTTTCAGTGCTTTTCAGTATTCAGAGTGCTTTTTGCTTGCCTTTTCATGAGCCGAGATCCTATTCAGTATATGAGAGGCGTAGGAACAGGCAAAGACGAGGATTGGACAGGTCCACCTATTCCTGAGGGTCAGACAGTGTTAGGGGTACTTGGGATTCACAAATCCAGTTCTAACAGTAGTGAAAACAGTGTTGCAACCCTAATGGCAGATCGTGAGATTCCTACAGAGGCACGTAGAGATCCAGGGAAGGCGCATGCAGAGGGTGATATCACCGATGAAGAGTTTAGACGGAGACACGACAATATGATGGATATGATGTCTCAGTTGATGGGTACGATTAGACAGTGTACGCCCACACTTCATACGCATTGACACAGACGATGACCACACAAGTGGATCAGCCATTGGCATCAAAGACCTGGTGACGCCCATCACCTCCATCTATCGAGCCGCAGGGCCGCCAGCCTACCTTCTACCCGTGGAGACTCCACCTCGACTCCGGGGCGCAGCATCACCAAGATCGGGGAGTTTCAGCCACAATGGCATGTTGCTGGGCGTAATTTGACGATATTTCATGGTGAGTACATGTCACTAGCGCCTGAGATCCGGCAAGCACTTACATTTCATGAGTTTATAGATGTTTATAAACCCAGAGGAGAAGGTAGATTTGACCGTAGACCCCCACAGCATCAGCAACAGCAGCCACAGGTGAATAGAGATTTGCAGTATGCGGTGAGCAAGATTACGCTGCCATATTTTGATGGGTCAGAGAAGACATCAGCTAGGTCTTGGGTCCAGAAATTGGACAATTACTTGTCACTTAGGCCTATGCAGGAGGATGAGGCAATTAAATTTGCCACTTTACATCTTGACGGAGTAGCACACGATTGGTGGCACCATGGCATGTACACGCTAGGCCATCATGCGGTCAATACCTATCAGGAGTTCACCAGCAGACTGATAGAGAGATTCGATAAGAAGGATCCAGAACTGTATTTCAGAGAGTTGGCTCAGCTCAGACAGACAGGCAGTTTGGATGCATACATAGGTGAGTTTCAGAGAGTGGCAGTCATGGTCACAGGGATTTCAGAACGGAGACTCATTATACTATTTGTTGAGGGTTTGACAGAACCCATGAGAGGTTGGGTCAAGGCTTTTGACCCTCCCACACTTCAGGAGGCCATGCGGAAGGTACGAAACATGGAACTTGCAGCACCTCGCAGCAAGTTCAATTCAGGGTCCACTCCATACACGAGACCCAACAGGCCTTTCGATAGAAACAATGACAGAAATAGACCCTTTGACAGGAGGAAGGATCAACAGGATCCGAAGAGACAGAATGCACCACCGTTTGACAGGGAAACGTTGAATGATTTACGTAAGAAAAAGTTATGTTTTTGGTGCAAGGCACCCTATGATGAAAAACACATATGCCCACTTCGTCCGAAAGTCAAAAATAACCAAATGGAGTGGTTTTATGAGGGCGAAGAGCAATCTGATCTGTCAGACCAGCAAGCTGATTCCGAGCCTTCAGATGATGAGAAGTCCGAAAATGAGGGTGAGCATGAAGGTGGAAGGAAGCTACAGGAAGCCCATCTCACTAGTCTACAGAGAGATGGTTCATTTCGACTTCGTGGGCTCTTAGCAGGTCAGAAAGTGATTACATTGTTGGACACAGGTGCTACTCACAATTTTATTGATGCACGTTTAGTTGAGAGGCGTGGCATCCAGACGGAGGCTTTCGAGGGTATTCGAGTCAAGGTGGCTGACGGATATACTCTCAGGTGCGACAGAAAGATTACTGATCTTCCGATGAGATTGAACAACTATGAGATCAAGACTGAATTCTATGTTGTTAATATGGGGGATACAGATGTTGTATTAGGGATGGCATGGTTGCATGATTTGGGTGAGTTCACGCTCAACCTACGGGATATGGAAATGAAATTCAAGGTTGACGGGAGACCACATGTCATCAAGGCGATTCGGGACAGTAATCTGAGGATGGTTTCATTCAGACGGATGGAGAGGCTCATTCGTCATGATATGGTTGACTGGGCGGCTGAGTGCATGTTGATGCCAGCCCCGCAGGAGCCGCATAAGGGTGAGTACCACCCTGACATACAGATTTTGAGGACTAAACACTCCAAATTGTTTAGTGATATTCCACCTGGTAGACCTCCAGACAGGGGTACGGAGCACATTATTGAGTTGGAGGAGGGCGCAAAGCCCGTTATGATCACTCCCAACCGACATCCGAAACGACTCAAAGATGAGATAGAGAAGACCATTAATGAGTTGTTAGCTATGGGCCATATCAGACCTAGCAAGTCTCCTTTCGCTTCATCGGTTGTATTGGTAAAGAAGAAGGACGAATCACTTCGGATGTGTATCGATTACAGGCAGCTCAACAAAAGAACAATCAAGAACAGGTACCCTATTCCACGTATAGATGAGCTGATAGATGAGTTGCACGGAGCAGTCTTCTTTACAAAGATTGATTTGAGATCAGGGTACCATCAGATTCAGATGAGGGAGCAGGATATTGAGAAAACCGCTTTTCGGTGTCATTGCGGTCACTTCGAGTTCTTGGTTATGCCCTTCGGGTTAACCAATGCACCTGCCACCTTTCAAGCAACTATGAACAGGGTTTTCAGTGCTCAGTTGAGGAGATTTGTGTTAGTCTTCTTCGACGACATTTTGGTTTATAGCAGGTCATGGGATGAGCATCTGGCTCATTTGGACACAGTCTTGGGTATCTTAGCAGATGAGTCTTTCTATGCTAAGGAATCCAAGTGTGAGCTTGGCATGGAGGAATTGTTATATCTGGGGCACATCATCAGTGCTAAGGGAGTGAGTATGGACCCTGAAAAGGTCCGAGCTATTGTTGATTGGCCGGTACCTGAGAACCTTACGCAGCTTAGAGGTTTCATTGGGTTGTGTGCATTCTACAGGAGATTTGTTAGCGGGTTCTCACGTCACGCCACACCCCTTACTGACTTGACAAAGAAGGGGGCTTTTCTTTGGTCACCACAGGCGCAGGAGTGCTTTGACAGGTTTAAGGTGATCATGACTTCATGTCCGGTGTTAGCATTGCCTGACTTTACGAAGTCATTTGATTTATTCTGTGATGCATCAGAAGAGGGTTGAGCGTACTTTTGAGGTGGGTGATATGGTGTACCTCATGTTGTAGCCGTATCGTCAGTCTACTCTGCGGAAGAGTGGGGCAGAGAAACTAAAACCGCGCTACTATGGTCCATTTCGTATTGTCAGACGAGTGGGCGAGGTTGTTTATGAGTTGGACTTGCCAGCTGATAGCAAGGTCCATAATGTATTTCACGTTTCTCGCCTAAAAAAGGCATTGGGTCAGCATGTTATACCTTCTCCAGTTTTGCCACCCCTTGATGACGAAGGGAAATTGATACTAGTACCTGAGACTATCCTCGAGATGAGAGAGAGACACCTACGGAGTATGCAGGTGATCGTGGAACATCTCGCACCAAGCGGAGAGATTTGCCGCTTGAGGATGCGTTGGCCGGGGAGTCAGAGGAGATCTTACAACATCCAGAGTTGAGATTGCTTGAGGACAAGCAATTTCAGGGAGGGCGGACTGTCATGTCCCCATCCTAGTCAGCACAGCTGGTGACAAGGTTAGCCTATCATTTCGATCCTCGTAGGCTGACAGGAGTGTGCAGAGGATCATCTGGAGCCGTTGCTCAGTGTTTGGTAGCTCCAGTTGCAGTTGTATCAGGTTGGGCCTTCGCAGAATCTTCCGGTGAGCATTTTCGTGAAACTTTCTATTTTTAGAAAGTTAGGTCAGCTAAGTCGCTATTTATGTGGCACCGGTTCACCATTCAAAATTTAATCTAATCTACCAACAGCTTGGTTGATTTGACGGAGAAATAAGGAGTAATTAATGAGTTATTAAATATTTAATAAATTGACTTTATATTAAAGTCACTTTATTGAAATATTTAAATATTTAATTATTTGGCCTAATTATAAAGTATTTAATTATACTTTATAATATATTATTAAAAGGTGACTTAATGAGTATTTATATTCATTAAAAAGGGGACGCCAATAATTAATTATTTCTCCTAAGTCAAAAGTGCAAATTAAATCATTAATTTAAATGATTATTTTAGAGGAGATTTGGGTCGAATTTTCCTTCAAGGCAATATATACCTTTCACAGGCAAAATCGAACTATCATGTTTATTATTCAATTTTGACTTCTTGCATCTGAGCTTTGGAGTTTGCAAACCTTAGGGTTTCTGGCAGACGATCGTTTCTGGAGAACGAAAACTCTTCAGAGATCAGGCAGACTGAGGCTGTGAAATACCAGCTGAAGCTTGCACTTGGTGATTTCACACAGAGATCACAGATTGTGCTTATTCATCCATTTTGGCAGAGGTTTTCAGAGATAATCATCAGCAGACAGGGGCGACTTGAGCAGAGATTAGTTATCAGAGTTCTGGCACATATTACAAGAAGCCGTACTTCTTAATTCATTGCTATACCTGGCCGTACCAGCAAGGTCGTACCTTTATTTCTCTGGAGCAACGCATTTATTCCTCAGATACTGGCGACTGGATCTTGAGCGCCTTGGTCTACAGGAGATTTTTGCATGGTTTTTCGAGCCTGAAGACTATTATTTCTGGCCGTACCATCAGCATTTATTACAGCCGCCATTAAGAGAAATCAGGTTTTTCTTCAATAAATTGATTGTATTTCATTTATAGTTCCATACTTATTATTGTAATTGCTCTGGAAGTCAAATACATTGAGGCGCCTATCATATTTGAGCAAGATCTGAGCATAAAATTGCATTATTGAATTTATTTAGATTTTATTTGCAATTTCTTAGTAAAATCGCAGCAATTATTATTTTGTCAAAAACCCTCAAAATCACAAAAAAACCAAAATTTGCAAAAACAATACAAAAACAATTAGGGTTTGAAATAGAGAACCACCAGGGTTCTGACAAATCCACCCAGGGTTTCTACAGGTGCTTCATTGGAGAGTTTTGACAAGTGCAATAGCTGATGTATTATTGCCCGACCGAATAAGAAGTGGTTGAATGCAATAGTTGGTTTATTATTGCATTTATTCAAGGAGTTTACACAATTGCAATAGCTGGTTTATTATTGCAATTATTGGAGGATTTGCAGGTTTGCAACAGCTGGTTTATTGTTGCATTTGAGGTAGATATTTTTGCTGGTTTGATTATCCAAATTTAATGGTCAGGGACCAAATTTGGAAGACACAAGAAATTCAATTTGAAGATCATTTTCAGGAGTTCATCAAGGGAAATCGATTGTTGGAGAAAATCGATTTTGAGAAGTATTGAACTTGCTGGAGAATCACTTCAGTCATTTGCATATCGATTTGTATCATTTGCAGCCTTGAAAGAGTCCGATTTTTGGAGAAGAAGCTTGCATACTTTGAAGATAATTTTCAGTGGACGGAATTTCGAATTTACAGTTTGGAAGCCATAGAAAATCGATTTTATCACCTTGGAGGACAACTTTCAGGAAAATCACGGCCCTCTTGAAGGCACAATTTCTTGGACACAAGGAAGCACAATTTTGAGGTTTGTTGGTTGGAGATAGTGGTGCAGCCATCAGTTATCAGGTGCAGCTCGATTTGAACATTGAGGTGCATGTTTGCAATCGACTTGTGTTGGTTATTCGCATCATATCAGACCACAAAGGAGGCGATTTTGAAAGAAGAATTCGATTGTGATCTCCATCATTCACCTTGGCGCCTACTTCAAGTTCCATGTTCATTTTGTATTTAGGACTTGCATCTGCACTTCCAGTCATTGTAAAATTGTTGGCTTCATGAAGTGTAGTGCTATCATAACAACAACAGTTGCATTGTAATGTGTTGGTGAAATTTACAAGGGAGAGTTCATTAGATTTTTGTTATCATTGCATTGTCTCTTGACCATTATAGATCAATTGCTATCATCTTTGATAATATTGTAATCAGTCTTATACTGCAATAGAAGGAGTTTTGAGTTTACATTCAAATTGTTTGTCAAAATGCCTAATTGTTGCAGCTGCACAGTTGCATGAGTTTACACTCATTATATCATTTGAAAAGTCAGAAATTATCTTGCATTGCATTCTACTTTCAATTGAGGTCCTCTAGCATGTAGTTAAGTCTTTTAGAAGCCATTTCATGCATTTTTACTATCACACAAAAAGGCAAAACAAATCAGAAAAACATTTTCCAGCTGGGACAGTTTGCAAGACAAGTGTTTGACAAAATTCTCACGTGGCAAAAATCAGAAAATAAAGGCCAAAATTTGCTAGAGTGGCTACTACAAAAGGGACATTACAGTCCTCCCTTCCCGAAATTGCTTATCCCCAAGCAATTGTAAACTGAGATGTTGTAGAATCTGTTCTCCTTCCCACGTGGCATCCTCTGCTAGCAAACCTCTCCATCTCACCATAAACCTCTTAACCACCTTGTTCCTCAATCTCTTCTCTTGGGTATCAGCTATCTCCTTAGGAATTACGACCAAATGTCCCTCATTAATCGGTGGTAACTCCGTGGAAGAAATAACCCACTGTCCAAGTGCCTTCTCAAGGCACGAAACATGAAATACACAGTGTGGCCTGCTGCACTCTGGCAGCTCCAACTCATAAGTTACCTCCCCAACACTCCTAATGATTCTATAGGGTCCATAAAATCAAGCCTTGAGTTTTCCTACACTGCTCCTCCTCAAAGAAGGCTGCCAGTAAGGCTGCAAGCGAAAGTAGACCAAGTCTTCAATTTCAAAACTGCCCTCAACCCTATATTTATCAGTGTATGTCTCTAGCTGATTCAGTGCCACCTACCAACTATCCTGAAAGATATCCTAGTTCCCCCAAATCCAATACTTAGCATTAGGAGCTCTACACTCCCCAAAAGCAGAGTCAGTACATGTTGTCATGTCCCCATCCTAGTCAGCGCTGCTGGTGACGAGGTTAGCCTATCATTTCGATCCTCGTAGGCTGACAGGAGTGTGCAGAGGATCATCTGGGGCAGTTGCTCAGTGTTTGGTAGCTCTAGTTTTGCAGTTGTGTCAGGTTGGGCCTTCGCAGAATCTTCCAGTGAGCATTTTCAGGAACTTTCTATTTTTAGAAAGTTAGGTCAGGCGGAAGCTGCTATTTCGGGCAGGGCACCTGGTTCAACCATTCAGCTCAGAATCGACCCAGTTCCGCAGTTTGATGTTCAAATGGAGAAATAAGGAGTATTTAATGAATTATTAAATATTTAATATTTTGACTTTATAATAAAGTCACTTTATTGAAATATTTAAATATTTAATTAATTGGCCTAAATTATAAAGTATTTATTATACTTTATAATAAAGTATTAAATGTTGACTTAATGAGTATTTTATATTCATTAAAATATGGACGCCAATAATTAATGATTTCTCCTAAGTTTAAAAGTGCAAATTAAATCATTTATTTAAATGATTTATTAAAAAGGAGATTGGGTCGAATTTCTTCAAGGGATATATATTTCCTCTCAAGGCAAAATCGAACTATTCTGATATTATTATTCAATTTTGTCTTTATTGCTCTGAGCATTGGAGTTTGCAAACCCTAGGGTTTCTGGCAGACAGACGTTTCTGGAGAACGAAAACTCTTCAGAGATTAGGCAGACTAAGGTTGTGCAATACCAGCTGAAGCTTGCACTTGGTGATTTCACACAGAGATCACAGATTGGGGACATTGATTGAATTATCCGACAGTATTATCAGAGGTTTTCCATCTGTCTATTGAGGCGACTTTACAGAGGCAATTTTACTGAGTTCTGGCACACTTTTCAAGGGCCGTACCATATTTATTGTGTTGCTGCTCTGGCCGTACAGATTGTACCTTTCAGGCCGTACTTATCTATCTTCTGAAGAAACGCCTTCATTTATCTGTTTCTGGTGATTGGACATTCGGGCGCTTGGTTTACTGGAGTCTTTGCCTTGAGATTCGAGCTGGAAGATTCCTTCTTTATTTCTGGCCGTACCATTCTTTATTACAGCAGCCGCCACCAGGTTCTTTAGGAATTAATTCATTTCTTGTTCATTTATCACTTTTTCATCATTGTAAAAGCTCTATAAAAATAATGAAATAGTGCGCCCATGTTCTCTAGCATATTTTAGCTTATTCTGTGAAGATTTAGAATTTATTTGAATTTATTAGCATTTATTGAGAAAATCGCAGCTTTTAGAATTTGTCTGAAAAATCATCAAAAACCCAAAAAAACCAAAAATCCGCAAAAACACAAATTTCAGTTAGGGTTTTAGAATAGAGAACTACCAGGGTTCATGATAGTGGTATCAGAGCACAGTTATCCTGCCATCCTGTGCTTTTTCAGTTGCTTTTTCGGAGTACAGTGCTTTTTGGTTGCCTTTTATGAGCCGTGATATTATTCAATATACTAGAGGCGTAGGAACAGGCAAAGACGAAGATTGGACAGGTCCACCTATCCCTGAAGGTCGGACAATATCAGGAGTACTTGGTATTCACAGATCCAGTTCTGACGGTAGTGAAAACAGTGTTGCAACCCTAATGGCAGAACGTGAGACTTCCTCAGAGACTCGCAGGGATCCAAGGAAGGCGCATGCAGAGGGTGATATTACAGATGAGGAGTTTAGACGGAGGCATGATAATATGATGGACATGATGTCTCAGTTGATGGGTACCATTAGACAGTGCACACCCACACAGCCTCATTTCATACAGATTGGTCAGACGAGCGGGACTACACCAGTGGATCAGCCATTGGCATCAGCACCTCGACAGCCGTCTCCGATCTATCAGGAGCGTAGGCCAGGTCAGCCTACTTTCTTACCCAGGGAGACCCCACCATAGACTCCAGGGGCAGAGCATCAGGGGCAGCATCAGGAGTTTCAGCCACACAATGGCATGTCTGTGGCAGACTTGACGAGATTTCACGGTGAGTACATGTCACTAGCACCTGAGATCCGTCAGGCACTTACATTTCATGAGTTTATAGATGTTTATAAACCCAGAGGAGGAGGCAGATTTGACCGTAGACCCCCTCAGTATCAGCAGCCGCAGCCACAGGTGAACAGGGATTTGCAGTATGCGGTTAGCAAGATTACATTGCCATATTTTGATGGGTCTGAAAAGACATCAACGAGGTCTTGGGTCCAGAAACTAGACAATTACTTATCACTTAGGCCTATGCAGGAGGATGAGGCAATTAAATTTGCTATGTTGCATCTCGACGGAGTAGCACATGATTGGTGGCACCACGGTATGTACACGCTTGGCCATCATGCAGTTAATACCTATCAGGAGTTCACTAGCAGGCTGATAGAGAGATTTGATCAAAAGGATCCAGAACTTTATTTCAGAGAGTTGGCTCAGCTCAGATAGACAGGCAGTTTGGATTCATATATTGGTGAGTTTCAGAGAGTGGTAGTCATGGTGACAGGGATTTCAGAACGGAGACTCATCATACTCTTCGTGGAGGGTTTGACAAAACCCATGAGAGGTTGGGTCAAGGCTTTTGACCCTCCTACACTTCAGGAGGCCATGCGGAAGGCACGAAGCATGGAGCTTGCCGCACCTCGCAGCAAGTTCAATTCAGGGTCAACACCATACACGAGACCCAATAGGCCTTTTGATAGAAACAATGACAGGAATAAGCCTTTTGACAGGAGAAGGGATCAACCGGATCCGAAGAGACAGAATGCACCACCATTTGACAGGGAAACGTTGAATGAATTGCGTAAGAAAAAGTTATGTTTTTGGTGCAAGGCACCCTATGATGAAAAGCATATATGCCCACTTCGTCCGAAGGTCAAAAATAATCAAATGGAATGGTTTTACGAGGGCGAAGAGCAATCTGATCTGTCAGACCAGCAAGCTGATTCCGAGCCTTCAGATGATGAGAGGTCCGAAAACGAGGGTGAACATGAGGGTGGAAGGAAGCTACAGGAAGCCCATCTGACTAGCCTTCAGAGAGATGGTTCATTTCGACTTCGTGGGCTCCTAGCAGGTCAGAAGGTGATTACCTTGTTGGATACTAGTGCTACACACAATTTTATTGATGCACGTTTAGTGGAGAGGCGTGGCATCCAGACAGAGGCTTTCGAGGGTATTCGAGTCAAGGTGGCTGACGGATATACTCTCAAATGTGACCGAAAGATTACTGATCTTCCGATGAGACTGAACAACTATGAATTTAAGACTGAATTCTATGTTGTTAATATGGGGGAAACAGATGTGGTGTTAGGGATGGCATGGTTGCATGATTTGGGTGAGTTCACAGTCAACCTACGCGATATGGAGATGAAATTTAAGGTTGATGGGAGACCACATGTCATCAAGGCTATACGAGACAGTAATCTTAGGATGGTTTCATTCAGACGGATGGAGAGGCTCGTTCGTCATGATATGGTCGACTGGGCAGCAGAGTGCATGTTGATGCCAGCCCAGCAGGAGCAGCAGAAGGGTGAGTACCACCCTGACATTCAGATACTGAGGACTAAACACTCCAAAGTGTTTAGTGACATTCCACCTGGCAGACCTCCAGACAGAGGGACAAAGCATATCATTGAGTTGGAGGAGGGCGCAAAGCCCGTCATGATCACTCCCTACAGACATCCGAAACGACTCAAAGATGAGATAGAGAAGACCATTAATGAGTTGTTAGCTATGGGCCACATCAGACCTAGCAAGTCTCCTTTTGCTTCATCGGTTGTATTGGTGAAGAAGGACGGATCACTTCGGATGTGTATTGATTACAGGCAGCTCAACAAAAGAACAATCAAAAACAGGTACCCTATTCCACGCATTGATGAGCTGATAGATGAGTTGCACGGAGCTGTCTTCTTTACGAAGATTGATTTGAGATCATGGTACCATCAGTGAGATTGATCGAGGCGGGATATTGAAAACCGCTTCGGTGTCATTCTGATCATAGAGTTCTTGGTTATGCCCGCCGGGTTAACAATGCACACCACTGCTAGTGACTATGAGCGGGGTTTTCGGTGCTTCCGGTTGAGGAGATTTGTGTTAGTCTTCTTCCGGCGACATTTTGGTTTACTCTTGAGTCATGGGATGAGCATTTGGCTCATTTGGATACAGTCTTGGGTATCTTAGCAGACGAGTCGTTCTATGCTAAGGAATCCAAGTGTGAGCTCAGTATGGAGGAGTTGTTATATCTGGGGCACATCATCAGTGCCAAGGGAGTGAGTATGGACCACGAAAGAGGTCCGAGCGCTATAGTTGGTAGCGTTGCGGAACCTTACGGCTTCGAGAGGTTTCATTGGGTTGTGTGCATTCTCTGAGTTGTTAGTGGGACCTCGTCATGCGCTTTATAGCTTTGGCCGAAGGGGCTTTTACTTGAAGGTCACCCGCGGTAGCGGGAGTGCTTTGACAGGTTTAAGGTGATCATGACTTCATGTCGGGTGCTAGCATTGCCTGACTTTACGAAGTCATTTGATTTATTCTGTGATGCTTCAGGAGAGGGCATTGGTGCCGTTTTGATGCAGGAGCGACATCCGATTGCATTTGAGAGCAGGAAACTCAGGGGTCCTGAGAGATTTTATAGTATTTATGACAAGGAGATGTTAGCCATCATGCATGCATTGGCTAAGTTCAGGCAGTACCTGGTAGGCAGCAAATTCAGTGTAAGCACAGATCATAACAGCC